>JACCGJ010025455.1:0-20301 GCA_013407085.1 Atriophallophorus winterbourni | reverse complement strand
CCCTTTGAGGACTTGAAGAGTATTAACAGAGTTGCACGCGTAGATCAAATATGGGAAAATCGAGATAAATCCCAATTTACTCGTATTATCGAATACCGCTACAAGAGTGGTATATCCAGAAAGCTGACTTCGAGAGGAGTCCAACGAGGTATAATATATCCACGTACGTGTAAGTGTAAGAACAGTATATCCTGATTAACAGGAGCTCAAAATAATGCGACGGCACGGCACGGCAGAACAACTAGGAATCAAGGAAGTAAGAAAGTCCCTTATCCAATTCAGCAATATTCCCGTTATTCTATAAGATTTGAGCCTTTTAATTAAAATGTCATGGTTGTCTCTATCAAAAGCTTTGGAAATTTCGATGTAGCATGCATGTACATCCTCACCTTCGTCTAGTGCCTTGGTCCAATCCCCGAACGTTGTAAGAAGGTGAGATAAACAGCAACGATCTCTTCGAAAACCGTTTTGTGCTGCGGTCAAAATATTTTTTTCTTTTCAAAATGTTCTCTTATGCGCGTAGTCACAATGCGTTCCATTAATTTAGAGATCACCGGAAGTAACTTAACCGGTCTATAGTTTGCTGTGTCTGAACGGCTACCGGCTTTATAAATAAGAGTTATCATCCCTGCTTTCCATTGCGGTGGTATTTTTCCTTCGTTTAAGCTGAGATTGACAATTTTCTTTTCAATACACATATTACTTCAGGCATACAAGTTTCAACTGGACCATATCTGAGAAAGATTTCAAAATCTGAATATGTGGCAGCCCGAAGAAAAACGTGCGTGTTATTGATATTCCATGTATAACGTGATGGATTGTCGGAACCTTCCCGCCAAAACATTTCCCACGATAATGGAAACCCTTATTATCCCTACCAGAGAAGATGCATTTCTTACTTGTACTTTGTATCTCTACTGTTTGGGCAACTAGAATAACTTGTGAAAAACGAAAGCAAAGTTTCAGATTCCACAACCTGCTTTAGAGAATCAGTTGAGTGATATAGTTCCATACAAAAATAATAACATACACCAAATTACTCGATCGCGACGTACACACAACCACTCGGGGATATTAGACATTGCCTATTCCCATATTATCTTCGCCGATATTTGTTTTAATCTGTACGTGTCTGTTTCCTTTGCAATGCTCTTCTTGAAGTTGTTGTAACTCCTCCCCGCGTGGAAACATCCTTTCATAATTTGGACACATATTTGTCGATAAACGCTTTGACTGAACCCGTGTATTACTTCATGATGACTATTTAACTCGACTATACGTAATCTTACATGATTATGTTATTGACAATATGGCTTGAGATAATGCTCAAGCAGTATAGGGAGAGTATGCCTCCATATATTTTGAATGAATTGACCAATGGATAGATTCGGTAGACCCTAACCTCTTATACAAAATGTTCCACAAAATGTTCCAACAAGAGCGTTTGAGACGGAAAACGTCAAAATTTCATACACTCGATTATATGCCGGAAGTAGCTCATTCCTGTTCATGCGATCAATGAGGTATTTTTATACTATCGGTATCACTTTTACCTAGAACCCAAAGCATTCAACACATTCATGTAGATTGCACGATTTGTGAACTGAATTCAATCGAATTTTTTAAACATTTCAGCTTTCGAGGTTTCCATCAAAATTTTCATTATTATTAACGGTTGTTAAACCGTTTAACACCTGAAAATAGGTCAAATCATGGTTCGTTCTACAGAAATTTCTTGCACGTAAAACCCTCAAATCTTTACTCGTAGTTTACTTTTTGAACCAAGCAAAATTGTTCAAACAATGTTTCCAAACCAAAATTCAACTTTCCCGAACATACGTTGCACCGCATAAAATGAATTTAACAACTCATGAATAATTTTTCGCTATCAAATTCACAGTTTAAATTACGCATATTTCCCGAACATCTGTTGAATGACGCATTAAAACAATTTGGCTTTTTGACAAGTTTGTTCGCATTTTCTCAATTTCGATCTGGCATTTAATCTCAGGTGCTCAGGTCTGAGTGAAATAAATTGACACGTTAACCTGAATTGGTTCACTTATGAAAAAATGAATTTTGTTTTATAGGATTCAATAGGATGGAATAGTTTGACAAATTACGCACCTTATGTTCTTTCCGTAAAATCGTTTCTGCGCACTGGGGTATAGATTACATGTACACCCATCCCGCATGGTTAGGAAGTAATGAATAGTCTAACAAGGTAATACTTGAATGCCACTGTTGCATACGGCTCGTACAACGAACCACGATGTTCAAACACAGAATCACATAGTGATTTGTGGTCAAGCACTCAAGACGCTTATGGATGACCTAAGTGATGAAACTACGAACCGTATGCAACAGTGGCATTTAAGTATAATCTTGTTTACCATTTATCCACTGCTTCAAGGCTCACTGAACCTAATCTTTCTGTATCCACCTGATGACGGCAAACAGCCAGAAACCGGTAGTGGAGTGTAATTTCGGGGGATGTGAGCAACACATCCGTTTAATTAATAGTCTGTTGTTTAATTTGGAACGTAGATTCGGGCTACATGGTGAACTTCGGATGTTGAATTTGTTGTCTTTATTTCTAAACTCATGCTTCACGTGGTGGTTTGTTGCTTATTGTGATTTGAATCTGGATTACTTTAAAGTGATTACCAACTTACAGCATAACGAAGAAAAATCTTGAATGTGTATCACATTACATGCGTCAAAGAGTTTTCCGTTTTTTCTTCATTGAAACAAATTGTTTTAATCATCGTATCGTAATTTATTTTGTCCAACACATTCTAGGTTGAGGAATCTGTGAATGTTCTTGGTGAATTTGCAATAAAAATTGTCTAGGGGGATTTTTCATAAAGTATTCTAACACATTTCATACATAAATTGCTTGTATTACATTTAATTGTAATCCAGTCTAAATTCGTAGTAGATTTAGTGGATCTTGTTAACCAATCAGTGTTACTACGCTGCTTGTGCATTTTTTCCAAGTGGCACACAAAACGTAGAACAGTTTTCGTGGTCTCTTCTATGATAATTTAACGTCCAGTGTCATTCTAACTGCACTACTGCTTTGAAGTTTACCGAATATTATTAAACGCAAACGCTATTTACAAACGAGTTGTGATGCATAAAACGTTACCACAAAACGCCATTGGAACTAACACCGACCAGTGTTTGAAATCAATTTGGGTGTATTATATCTTCGAATCACTTGTTGGCCTTCTTCGGTCGATGGTAACCATGGATACGAAGCACTAGCGCATGATGGTTTCATGCTCCATAGCTCTTCAGATGTCTGCACAATCCGATTCGGGAGGAAAAGTCTTCATTACAGCGCACATCGCGACAGGCAGAACGATGTTCTTTGCACGCTGACTGTGAGATTTACAAACAGCTATTGTGATGTACTTCCATGATCGAATTCAACCGAAGGAGGCCAACGCACACAGTCAACATAAGTAGCTGTTTTACCCCAGCTTGTATATGACGCTTTACACAGCGCATCCGATGTGAGCGGTCAAGAGGAAGATCTTCCCAACTCATTAGGTCAATGTCGAGAACAATTGCGAACGACTTTCTACTGCAAGTGTGGTCTCCCTGATTTTATTTCACCATAGAGTAGATCTTTTATAATACTACTATTTTTCCCTTCTTCATCCATGACTCAGCCAGTGTAGGTCGGGCTGTCCCTGTACCGCGAAAATGCTCTGTAGATCACTTTTAGGAAACACTTCAGCATCCGTTACTTTTTCCGTCCACGATATGTTAGAGATTTGGTGGATTCTTCTTAACTAAAAAGCATTCACCTTCCGTTTGTGTCCCATGTCGATGTTTCAGTTTTCACTCCCGTACAGTAAACAGTTTAGTACGCACCCTTCATTTTTGTATTCGCAAACAACTTGCTTCTGTCCAAGATGGCAGTTGCTCTGCTTATCCGTTTATCAAGCTCAGTGTTTATCAGAAGATTATCCACAATAATTGATCCAGGATAAGTAAAATGATGATTGGTACAAGATAAGAGTCTTCGTCAATGTTGATGGGAGGCTATACACACCCTTTACGAATGACTTTGGACATGCTCATGCAGATTGTTAGCTCACAGACATTGTATGTCAACGAAATACACTACATTTTTGAATGGAGGTGTTATTGAGAGTGAGCAAATTTGGTCATATCTTCGGTAAATAGCAGGTCATGAATTAGCACATCCTGTACCTGGATTTGCGCTTCCAAACGGCACACGAATGCTATTGTTAAATACATAAAAATAAGGCATAACGGCATATACTATTTTGGACACATTTATCGAACTTGTCTCTGGGATATAATCGTGTCAGTGGTTAGTCGTTCCCCGTTCAGAGAAATCTCTGTCAGCTATTTCGTGCATTCATACCACTACCATTGAACATTATACCAACATTCACGGAATGAAGTCAAAACATAAATAATGGCATCCGTTTGATTATCCCAGTGTAGGCCACTGTTTACTGATGCTTTGTTGGAGAATCCAAGAAATAATTGTCTGCACGTGTCGTTTATATCTGCACCTGAGTTTTCTTCCACATAATCTGCATCAATTAAATTAGAGTATGCCATACGAATAAATATTTTGATGTGACATATTTTGCATGTTTATCATCCGGTATTTTATTATTTTCCAGTCAAGAAACCAAATTGTCTGGAACTGGTCCCGTTCGTTGTTACAACATTGCCTCGGGCTTACATCGGTTTTCTGAATGTTTGTCCATTTTCCATTATACAGGATACCAAATTCGATTTTATAACAAAATAATCGTTGCATCGCGTTTTCGAATAAATATGTGAGCAGTTTGCGCACATTGTGTCTGATACAGAACGGTCGATCACAAACATTAAAGCAAAGTTTCTAATTAATCGGTTTTTAAAGGTTTCTAAAGCGCGGCAAAATCTAATACTTGGCGCCACCTAAAAGGAAATATGAGTCAGAACTCAGAAACTTTTATGGTAGAAAAAGCAGTAAGCTTAACAATAACCATAGGATGACAAGGTATATGGAACATATAAAAAACATAAAATATCTCAAAAATTAATAGGGAGAGTCACATACCGCATGGTTCGTTATAAACTCATCGAGTTTGAAAGCGAAAACCTCAACATATTATGAGCGTGTGATTTCTTCAGGCAAATAGTTCCAAGTGAAAAATTCTTACTGAGAAAAAATTACGACGAATATCCAATCGAGAATGCGGAATGCCTAAAGCCTTTGAATGTGTTCGTGTTCGAGTAAGGCCATTGGGATTTAGCAAGTGTTTAAGTGGATGGTTTTCCGTATGCAGGATTTTGAACATGAGGTCATTACGTATCCGTCGTTGAGTAAACCCGTGTAGGTTCAGTTTTAACATTCGCTCTGTGAAAGGCAAATTTCTGTACCGGGAGACCAACTTTGTAGCACGATGATAAATCCTGTCGAGTAGTTCGATATCCTTCCTCAGTCATGGTGCCCAGGCTTGGATGGAATATTCCATAACAGGACGTATATACGTGTTAATTACCCGGGGTAGGGTTTCGGGCGTAAAAATCCGGAATATTCTTTTGAGAAGACTCAAGATACGGCAAGCTTTATTGTACACCATCCGGCAATGCTGTCCAGGCTTAAGGCTAAACGAAACCCAGATACCAAGATCTTTTTCTGCTGTGGTCCAAACGAGATCTTGCGTGCCAAGCTGATACATGTTGTGCAGAGATTTTCCAAGCTGCAGCATTTTACATTTCGCAGGGTTAAATGGTAACTCATTTAACTGGGACCTAGGAAATAAGTTGCACAGATCCCGTTGTAATGGCATACAGTCATTAACAGACCTGACACGTTTCCATATTTTAATATCATCGGCAAATAGTATCAAGTTGCATCCAATGTCCATCTACTATATCGTTCATATACACGGCTATATATACATATATACACGGCTACTGCATTTATAAATAGGAGTTATCATCCATGCTCTCCATTGCCGTGGTATTTTCCCTTCATTTAAGCTGAGATTAAATATGCGAGTGAGGGGAGCAGTCAAAGAAACGCGACACCTGCGAAGTATGGCGGGGGTAATTTTGTCTGCGCCAGCGGGGGACTTCTTTTCTTTTATTTGACAAACTTCACGCCCAACCATGTATTCGTTGATAGTCATTTCACTTAGTAATTCGAAATGTGGCGAAATTTATGAAGCGTGATATGGTATACAACGCTTGGGATTGAAGACAAATGAGTAAAACGTTGCTAAAGCATCTGCGATATCTTGGGCAGTGTGTGTCAATCCAAGAGGTGTTAGTACAGAGAATACACTAGAAGTCGGCATTCCTAAAATGTTGAACCGAAAGAACGGATTTATTTCAATATTCTAGATTTAAGAATTGGTGGTAACATATATTGCACTCAGCTTCACAATAACCATTGCATTGTGAATATTCGTTCATGAAAAAGAAATAACAAATAATCATGTAATGCCACATATAGTCCCATTGAATACTTACCATGAGTCAATATGAAGGAGTCATTAAATCTTTATAATACAAATACGTGTCCAAATTTGTAATGAATATCTCAACACTGGGAGCGCACGTCAGAGGCCACAAACACGTACAGAATAAAAATATCGGCGACTCTTAATACAGGAATTGGGACTTTTCAATGTCGCTGAGTGGCTGTGTTTATGTTTTAGTTCGCAGTAATTTAGTGAACGTTTTCCAAACAATCCTCCTATCAAATAGAGATAATTTACAATGCTCATCAATTTGTACATATTCGTTTTCCATTGAATACAGGATGAATCCTGTTGGACGACCAATGAGCATGTGTTGATCAATGTTTTATGAATGCTGAGAAATGAACATATTTTGCATCGGTTAAAAAGTACCATATCAGAATACCTCAAGAAGAATGCCCTTGAGTAATTTCCAAATAATTTATTATTTAATGGTTCCAAGGTTGACACGGTCGGAACGGTTTTGTGGATAAGCTCCAAAAATGCTCTAATGCCGCGCGTCTCACATAGCCTCTGACAACCGAGTCCACCTCCTGGCCTGCACGCGTAGTCCTGCATGACCCAGCGAAAATGCTTCTACTGAAAGGAGACAGGGTGAAGGCGGCTGACTGGCGCCTCAAAACGGGCGCTAAATTGACACCGATCGACCTAGTTCTGCCTATCGTTGCAAGCGCTGCGGGAGAGAATGTTCCTTCCGAATCGGACTGTTTAGTGATTCGAACAGCTATGGAACATGAAAACAATCATGTGATTGTGATGTACATCAATGGTGGACATCGATCGAAGGTGGCCAACATATTATTATTATTATTAATTTAAAATCGTAAGGTATGAAAGTCAATCATTACAATTCCACATTAGTCAAAGTAGCACTCAATGCTTTTCTGTAATGTATTAGCAAGTCTTGATGGAACAATACCTTGGGCGACTAAAAAAAGAAATCCCTGTGTGGGGACAACATTACAGCATCTATTATTCGTGGATGTTATAGACAGCTTTCATACAGTCTAGCTGAAATTTTCATCCGGAGTATTCGGGACGGTTGCATACCGTCAGCATGGAAATCTTGTGTGATAACACCAATTTACAAGGAAAGCTGTCGTTCCGACGTAGCAAATTACAAGCATTTCGAACATTATGGAGCTCATACTAGCTGAGTGTATCGTGGGTCACCTCGAAACAAAAGGACTTTATCAATAGCCCAACAATGAACGGATCTTGTCTGTTAAATTTGCTCATCACTCTGAACGATTGGACAACGTCTCTTGATCTAGGATACTCCTTTTATGCCTGCTATATTAATGTATCATAGGCATTCGATAAGGTCAACCACAGTCAGCTTCTGCAAAATCTAGTGCGGTATGGAATAACAGGTAACATATTATCGTGGATAGCAGATTATCTGTCCGGTCGGTATGTGCTAGTCCGCATGGACGGCATTCTGTCTACAAACATCAGTGTCACCAGCGGCGTCACTCAAGGTTCAGTCCTCGGGTGTATCATTTTCTTGTCATACAAAAATGATATTACATAAGTAGTATGATGCAAAATGGTTGTTTGGTTGATGGCATAAAAATATGGAAGCAAATTCGATCCACCTAAGATTATTCGATCCTGCAACAGGACTTGTATGCAATGTATCACTTGTCTCAAATAAATCAGATGACTATCAACATACGTAAATGTACAATTTTACAACTTGGCCGGCAATACGAAAATACATGTCATCTTCGTCTTGGAAGCCTGACTTGGACTATCGCTTAGAACAATCTTGGTATCTGGATTACTAATAATCGGAAACCGACTAGACATTGTCAGAAAGTCTTCAAGAGGGTAAGCGCTATCTTATAAATGCTGAGGAGAATATTTGAGCGGTTCTCTCCTAAAACACTCTACATATTATAAGTAATTACATTCATCCAGCGATAGATTATATGATCCCAGTTTGAGCAGCTTGCCTGCAAAAAGACATTGGATTTCTAGATAGAATTTTCCACCGAGCGACGAAATTATTTGCTTGAATACAGCACGTCTCATATCAAGAGTAAATGGCCATGCTGAGATTGACTGATTTTACACAAAGGCCACTGAGGATCGACATGATCCTAATCTAGAAAATATTAAGAATGGAAAATCACCAGCTCCACGATTTGATAGAAGTCATTTTCCCTAAGAATACATGAAGTCACTCAAGTTGTCTCGACTGCTAAAGTCGATTCTCCTCTGTGCGAATATTGTTTCAGTGGAACTCACTACCACAAGATATTATTAACGCTAACGCTATCCGTGGTTTTAATCAAAATTGCATCCGTATATCAAAGAGCGCTCCACTATAGGCCCTGTATATTAACCCTATTTTAATCCACATAAACCAAACACATCAATAGAATTTTGATCGCATCCTCTATATTTTCTATAGTTGTCATTCAATGGCACATGAAAATCTTTATGAAGTTTTTTCTTGATGGCACATTTCAAGATTAATTTCTTCGCCCTGTTTTGCACTTGTGACGTTGAAATCAGTCCATCTGTGAACGAGACAGTTTTAGCTTTGCTTTATTCCTGAGTGAACAATGTGACGAGTATCAGTGTCTACATTTAATAAATAGAATGGCGTTAAAATAGCCATGGCCATAGAACGCTGATTGATACAAACAACATTTTTTGAACACATGAGCGCTCATACGCGGATGCAAAAATGCGTACGGAATCGATCAAAACACTTGCATGCTTTTACAACGCACATATTCCATAACCAGTTTTATTTTTGTTACTCTCAAGAAGGAGGGATAGTATGGTCGAACGATTTTGGCATGAAACAGTGAACAAATGGATGACAATGATTAAATTTTGAAAATACCTATGGATAAGATTTGTAAGACCAAATGGTTCAATCACATGTGACCAAAAACTTGTAGATAGATTGACGTGGATACATACTAGGAGGAAAATCAGCCACTGATTCTGGTCATTCCCACGAGACGTGACACACTGTAGGCTTACCATAGGCTGTTTAGCGGTAATGAGGGGTTGACTACTACTTAATCATGTTCCCTGTCCTGACTATCACACTTGGTTCAACGAACCTTTTGTGTCAGAAGTGAAACGTACCCAAAATCTTCTCTAACCGCATGCACTCAAATTTCTTTGCATTATGAATACACGATCGGTTCCAAACATATTTCAATAGATGTAGATAGGGTTTAATCCCAGGATGATGAACAAAATGCTCATTTCCATGCATTTCAATCACACTCGCCCCGTGACTGGTTTCGTGCATGTCAATGAGCATTTTTTCGTGATCTACGTTTAAAACCTATTAAAATGCGATTGAAGAGGTTGGTTGTACCAACCTTATTCGCAAGCGCAACTTGTTTTCCATTCTTCCACTGTTTCAAGCGCATGCGGATCCTCATCTTAAGTGGTTAATTGTAAATGCAGGACATGTAGAATTATCTCAATGTTTCAAGGATCCTATGCGTTGTTATTTTGCACCGTAATACATCAAATCCTATGAATCCTCACATCGTGCAAAGTGCATGAGTGAGACTTTCAAACGGCATCGTGATTTCTGACGTACTTTTAGATCTAGTGTTTCACCTCCTCCAGGGGGGTTGAAATCTGTCACACGCTGAGATTGAACTAAATCCTAAACTGAAAATAGAGGCTATCAAATCCTTGCATACAAACTACCAAGCAGTAATCCTCACGCTATTGGAATGAGTAGAGGACCAGAGAACGCGTGATTTTCTGTGTATTCCACTATCCATCTGGAACTACCACAGATTGTTCTCTTCAGCAGATGCTTGATGTTTTTGTAGCAATCGTGAATTATAAAGCTTAAAAATTTTTAAAAAAAATTGGATTATCAAAACTGAGTAATGCCGACTTTTCTCACTTACAATGCTATACCAAATTCATGACAATCATTTATCAAATTCGATGTTTTCTATCTATAATATTCCAAATGTTTCTCTCATGAGGTTATTTTGAAATCAGTAGCTTGAAAACTTTGAGTCTTTTGTACACTGTCAATGTGTTGTTTCGTTGCGTATTCAACTGAACTTCGTTTATCCTCGTTTGCAAATTGAAATTTAGCAAATTTAGGCCAACCCTCACAATCATCGTATTTTAGCGGCGGTGAGGGTTTGGAACATTTTGGCAACACTTAAATGACACAGCGAGGTTTAATTTCGGGCTGAACACAGAATTTATGAACGAGAATATGTTGTAACTAGTCCTGTGCTCAAGTCCTGATTTTCGGTTCATCGAGTGTAACTTCAACCGAAAATGTAACATTGTAAATTTTCGTAGGGTCGACTAGTTTAGATCGACAATACGACCAAACGGGAATATCCCTAATTATCTGAGAATATTTGTACAGTTTTTGAGTATTTATTACTTCATCATTTAGGTTGGATAGTGAAATTCAATTCAATTCAATTCAATTTTAATGGTCTAAAAAGCATATAGCTTGACAAAAACCACAGAATAATATGGGAGTTACGAATAACATGGGTAGAAAAACGGAATTTGTTTGCTTACTGAGCAGTTCAGGAATCAAGTAAAAATCCATTGGACAGAAACTGGTTTCAAAGTTCAAAGCTTTTATGGTGTAAAATATATGGGTTCAAAGTTTGGATTGGTCAACATGAAATTGTCCAAATTCGATTTGAATATATCCAAGGTGGGTGAATGTGCAACATTACAAGGTAGGGAGTTCCAGGTAAAGCATACACGTACGGAATAAAAGTACCTTCGACAGTTTAGTCTCGAGTCGGGAATATGTACTGTATAGTCGTGACTCCGGCTGGTTCTGGGTGGTAGTCGCGTGAATAGTTGATTTAGGGGATGGTTGGGGTATGCAGTATATTGAACATAAGTATCAAATCACCTCTAAGACGGCGGTAGCGAAAGTCGAATAGATTGAGACTTGCAATACGATCTTCGTATTGTTTGTGCTTCAAACCGCGTACGAGCTTGGTGGTCCGATGATATATTCTCTGCAAGAGGCTCATGTCCTTCTGTAGCCAGGGTGACCAAGCCTGAACCGCATACTCCATGGTTGGCCTCAAGTACGTATTAATTATTCGATGAACGGTTTGCTTAGTGAAACTCCCGAACACGCGTTTTAGCAGTAGCAGTACTCGTGACGTCTTTTCATAGACAGCTCTGACGTTATGTGACGGTTTCAATGTGCTGCTCTCCCACACACATGACGAGGTCGCTATTCCCGAACCCTATTTTTCCTTCGACATTAATAGAAGTTCGGATAGTACAATCATTTGATTGCAACCCACTGTATTTTAAAGAATTTCACGTTCAATTTTACTACGCTCCCATATTATCTGCAGAATACAGCTTTTTGGTACTGGAGCCGGAATCGTCAAAACAGACGAAGCCAACAACGTGAATTTTTTTATAATTTAATGAGAAAATTTCCAAAAGAATCCTGCACGGGAACGAGAACAGATGAGTAGCACGGTCGTTATTCAAACTGTTTAGGTGAGTCTTGCGAGTCGATGATGTCTGGAGCTCGACGGTAACCGCTCCTTACTGGTGGATCAAATCGAACAGACAAAGCGATAGACAGAAGATTCACCTATAGGGGATAGGTTGTGCTAGTTGCGCGATAAATGCACGGCTGATGGTAGTTCTTCTGCGTTGCGTAAATGGAAATTCAACGTGTTTAACGTTTGATTTCGTTGTTGTTGGTCTGCTTCAGTCGATTTTGACCATGGATGTACATCACAGTCGCATGCATTTTCATGTTCTACAGCTTTTTGAATGACTAATCAGTCCGATTTGGGAGGAACAATCTCTCCCGCAGCGCGTGCAACGATGGTCAGAACTTGGTTGTAGGGCGTCAGTTGCACGCCGGCGGCGTTATCTGCGTTCAGAAACCAAGAGCCGTATTTGCTCCATCCAAGCTTGCAGGCGACGCGTTACACAATGCCTCCAATGTAAGCGGTCAAGAGCACGTTCGTCCCAACTCGCGGGGTCAATGACAAGAGCTTTTATATCTCTTTCGCAAACGTCTTTGTACCGCAAGTGCGGTCTGCCCAATGGTCAACTTCCTAATTACAAACCACCATAGAGCAGATCTTTCGGAATACGTCCATTTTCAATTCTGAAGACGTGATTTCTTAACGCAAAGTAATCGTAACCTGGGACGTATGTGTAGTTTGAACGTTTGTTATTTGAGATTCCTTGAGTTTAGAATCGACAACGTACGAGATATTTGAAACGCTTTTGGTCTCGAGTGGCTTTAAAATAATATGTACATTGCCATGACACGCATACAAGGTTATATTAGATTTAGATATCCTTTTCAAGGTTTTATAGTGTGGGTTTGCAAACGATAACACTCTCTAATCCATTCCTTGAACTTATACCACTGCTTCTTATTATTCTGTATTATTCGCCTTGAACTCAGTTGAGCATTGTGTTTACCTAGACAAAACAAACAAACGGGCAATGTAAATAAAAACGAAACCACTTGATCGAACCCATATATCGTGAACGCATTCGAAATTGTGGATACGTGGAATGGAGCACGGTTGAATAGTTCAAAACAGCATATCCTTCGGCCAACATTTTAGATAATAAATCGCTGAAAATCGACGAAAACTATCCCCAACTCACAGAAATTCGATTTACTAAAGAACTGCCTAGAAGTTACGAGGGACAATCTGCTTTAAACCCGGAGAAAATTGAGAACGTCATAAGCCGTTGGACTAAATGGAATCCGTTATTGACGGTCAAGCGAGCACGAACGGAATCGGTTGATACGAAGTCAAATGTCATATCACATCGAAGTAAAGATCGGCACCTATAAGTGATTGCTTTGTTTGTGGTGTGCATCGAGTATGTGGCAACAACACTGTGAAGACAAGAAATGTTGGTATACACAACGTGCGTATTAAATGGTTTACTTTACGACAGTGAGACCCAGATTATCCATGCAAGAGAAGAATGGAGGCTGAATGCTTTTCACCAGCCGCTGTATCTTGAACATATTGTGGATGGACAAATTACCGAATGCTGATGTGCTTTCTAAAGCTGGTCTGCAGAGCATGTTCACTCTAATGCGACACTGTCCTCTACGCTGACCGGGTCACGCCTTCAAAATGGTCAATGGAGGTACTCAAAAATATCTACTCCATGGTGAGTTGAAATTTGGAAGTCGACCTTTGAGCGGATGGCGATTGTGGTACAAGAAATTTGCCAGAGATCTCATGGTATTGACCTTACGTGTTGGAAAGAACGGGCTCTTGACCGCTCACATTGGAGTCATTGTGTAAAGCGTCGTCTGCAGGCTGGGTAGGAGAAGATACAGCTCTTGACTGCTAAACGCAGCTAACGCCGCCGGCGTGCAACTGACGCCGATCGATCGAGTAGTGCCTATCGCTGTGATCACTGACGGGCTGTTTAGTCACTCTATTGGGAGCATGAAACCATCGTGCTATTGAAATCAGGCTCAACATCGACCGAAGAATTCCAACAACAAACAATCGTGTCATAAATACCTCTACTATCGCCGTTACCTCATTTTTGTGGGATCCGTGAGTGAATGAGATATAAAAATGGTTGACTTCAGAAGTAAATAATGACTCAATCTATAATTGGACGGGAATGATGCGGTTAATGTTAGATCTAATATCATCAAGGCTGGGTCCAACAAAGGAATAATCTTTTAGACCCAAAACGCGTTTGGCCTCGATTGAGCAGTTGGTGCTTGTAAAAATATTTTGATGCATTGAGCAGCTGGCCAGAGAGCTTGGTTAAGCTCCCATTTAAATTCAGGAAGTGCAAGACGTTTCAGATATATAAAAGTTGTCCATTCTCATTCAAGCTTGGTTCATAACAATTGGAATGGACAACAGAAGAAAAGGACCTCGGTGTGTAGATTAGTGGAAGTCTGAAGAACAGCAAGCCGTGTACAATCGAGCTAGCTGCATGCTAGGTATGCTTCGATGTATTTTCCCGTGTAACATTTTGCCTGTTCATAAACACGTATATTAACCCAGAGATAGATCACCCAGTGCAAGATCAGGCAATATGACTACAAAAGAACATCACGATGCTCGAGAGGTTTTATCACGGAGCAACTAAAATGGTGGGCTGTCTTCGCAAACTCCCTTATGAGTATCGACTAGTGCATCTTAGTTTGGATACACTGGTTCACAGACGAGTTCAATTGGATTTACGCCTCGCCTATAAAATAGTGATCTCAAAGAATTATCCCCTGAGGCATTTTATACAATATTGGTGCTTTTTTCTCATGGTTTAGTTTTATGTTTTGGTCATCAGGACTGTGTGAAATTCAAATAAACCATGTCAAAAATAAGAACAAAAGAATCACTCACTAACTTGGGAAAATTATTTTCTCCATTTGAAAGACTGCGTTGGAACCCATAGTCTGTATCATATAAATCCTCTTGTAATCACACCTGAAACAGGGAGTTGCATTCCAGTAAATCAATTTAACGAACAATTCCCAACAGTAGTCAACCCAAAGATCTGCAAAACATGACGCTTAATTTGTAGTTATTGATCTAACGGAGATTTCCCCACTAACAACCTAGTCGTTCTGTACCCAACAAATCAGAACACAATTCTCAACGTAAACGGCATGCAAATCCAAAACAATATCACACTACAGACTTGTCTCAAAACGGAACACGTGAACAGCTTGAATACTATATTTAACTTGTCTACATATTAACATTATAAAAACAATAACGAACTATGCACGATATATCAAATGAAACACACTACAATTATTCAAAACAAATCAATCCACAGAAAGACTGTTTATACGAACACGTAGGTCTTCAAGATTAATGTTTACAACAACCGCAAGAGCAAACGTCAATGCAAGATTGCAATACCTTTCAGGATGAAAAATGTTCTGTGCAAAAGGTAAGAAATGCGACTTGGTATTTGACTTTAATAAAACGAACTGATGTTATGGAATTACTGTTTCAGCTGATTTCACTCAAGTTTTGATTACTGATACACATTTCTGTCAACGTGATTTATTGATTACAATCGTTTGGTCTGGAAATGTACATCCTTAAGGCCATTCTCTTCTATGTTGAGTTGAAGTTCTCCCATTTTCAAGAAGTTACAATAGCGGAACTCATTTGTTCCTTACCTCTGCCAATATCCGTTTGACCAATCGAAAATCGCTCCCTGTATAAAATTAAACAGACCACTGAATTCATCCTTAAAATCTTTAAACATAAACGTATGCATCAATAAATGTCTGTTTGGTTTTTTTTGTAGTTAATTTATCGGTCGCTAAACATTGGAGTACAGTATCGAAGCCAATTTCTTCTATTCTTATATGCGTTGCTTTACAAATTTCGTGGTTCTTATCTGCAACAAACGCAGCATCAATTCAAGTGTTTGTAGGCTCAACAAACAGCAAGAAGCCTGTCGTGGATTGTGAAGGACGGAAATGTCTGCAAATGAGCAGATTTATTCATGATCATGGGTGTAACCCCATTGGCATGTGTATAGGCCCGTGTCATTGAACAAGTTGGTTGTACCAAACATATCCGACACTGCCTTGAAAGCTCAAATCGTTTAACTTTTCTCTACTGTTTCAAGCGCATGCGGATCCTTATTTTACTGCCCTGCCTGATTTGTGTAAACAGCATGAACATTGTCGTGGGATATGAGGGACGGAAGTGTATGCAAACATGAATTTCTTTTTCAATACAAAGTACTTCCGAGTCTTTCTTCTTGAAATCAGCAGCTATGTTTCTTTGTAACAACACCGCATTCTGGCAATATTGAATGAAATTAGACTGCGTCAATCGCGCAAACCCCGAAAATCATTTACCGTATTATTTTAGTCATAATTCGTTAGAAATTTAGTGTCAGTTCATTTTTGGTTCTGAATGAATTCTGATTCGCGCGATTGACAAGCATTTCGCAGTCTGACATCCACTTTCTCAGTGTCTTTCCGTCAAAATGTCATGTTTGGCAAATGTACCCTGGCGAAAGCATGTACAGGATATTTTTCATTTATTATATAATCTAAATTGATATAATAGATCAAATAACATTTGAACGAATATGAATGAATAAGTATGTCCGAAAGCAAGAAAAGTTTTACAATCAACCGCGTTTTTTCACGAAATCTAGTTTCCGGTTTGTACGCCTTGATTAAATAAAAATTAGAATGAGCTAGTCATGAATAAATGGCAGGATTGTAATCAAACGTAGTTTTCGATAACTGAATGCTGTGAGACACCGATATGACTACAAGATTCAAGATTTCATTTTTATGGTGAAATAAGCCAACATCTGTAGAATACAATAGGATATATGTATGGAAGTTGAAAAAATCGTTAGTTCAATGTGTGCGTCTTTGTAATTCAAAGGGCGGAGCAAAAGTAATTCCAATTGTGACATTGAGGGATGAAATTTTGACAGGAAATATATGTTTGGGTAATTTGTTTTTCCAAGTATATGTGTAAGAAGGAATCACTACGGGATTTTAGTTAACTGGGACCAACACAGTATTTTCCGGCATAAATGATCGTTTCATGTGTTAGAAGATTTTTTCGTTTTATGAGGAAGCAATTTCTGGCGGCATGCTAATCCACAAAAAGCATACACGAACAGATTAAAAGTCGAAGCGTAAGTTTAATCGCGAATGTGGGGTTTCAAGTGTCAGATTGTGATTGCGGGTCTGGAGATTGAAACCAATATTAAAGTGGTGTCTGAATGGGTGGAACCCCGTATGTATTTTGCTGGATCTGGACTATGCTGATGACATTGCTCTCCTCGGAGAGGATGCTTGCGCCATACAAAGCGCTTTGGATCTACTCGTTGATCAGTTGTCGCTGTATGGATTACATTTCTCTCCGTCAAAATGCAAAGTGTTCCTACAGGATTGGACAGACCCAACACTTGATTTGACGATCGAAAACCATAAACTGGAAGTGACTGACAGATTCCCCTACCTAGGGAGCTGCATCACCACTGGGGGCGATATCGAAGCTGAAATCACAGCACGGATTGCAAGAGCACGCCATGCTTTCGCTGGGCTACGGCATCTGTGGCGCCGACGCGATGTTGGATTACGCTTGAAGGTCAGAGTGTACCAGGCCACCGTACGAGCAGTTCTACTGTATGGCTGCGAGACGTGGATGCTGCGACAAGCCGATAGTCAACGATTATCGACGTTTGATCATCGCTGCCTGCGGAGTATAGCTCGTTTAAGCTGGCAACAGAAAGTCAAAAATGATGACGTCAGGAGGGCAGTCCTCGGTGATCGCTCTGTGACACTCTCCGATCATATATCCATGTGCCAGCTGAGATGGCTGGGGCACGTTCTCCGTATGGATGAGCGACGCCTTCCTCGCCTAGCTCTTTTCGCTCTCGCTGGACCTGATTGGAAACGTCGCCGTGGCGGACAAAGGAATACCTGGCGGAAGACCCTCAAGCGTCTAACAGCCCCACTAGCCATCGTGGGAACATCGCGCTTACCCGGGTGGGGTCCGAAGGACCGTGAAGATATGTGGCTGATAACAATCAGTGTGATGGCAAAAGAAAAGAACCAGTGGCGAGAATCCTGCCGTGCTTGTGTTCCCGTTCATCAATGACCCTACCCCCTCCCTTATCCCAAAAAAGACAAAAAAAGATCAAAAACGGCATGTGTAAACAGACAGACGAAAAAAATCCCCCTCTTTTTTTCTTTTTTCTTTCATCATGTACCTTCTTCATGGTATACTTGTTGGCACATCGTCTGTAAAGACTTGTGTGATAATAATATAATAATAATAATAATGTATTTTGATGTACGTTAGGATTAGTTCAGCTCGGATGCGTCTGCGCTCGAGGATGCACACTCCAAGTCTAGTCAATCGCTGCTCCAAGGAAGCGAGATTTCTTTGTCCAAACATGATGTCCAAACTTGTAATATATAACCAACAACTGGATGTATGTATTGTGTATCTTTGATAATGAGTGTGTTGGCAAACTTCCGAAAATTCGTCTGAGTAAGCCGCTTGCATGCATGCTTATAGACGACCTCACACAGAAGGCTTATTTTCACCCAGATACCGAGATCTTTCTGCGATTTACTTCACTAAATCGTGTGAATGCCAAGTATGTATGATATCGGGGAAATTCGGAACGGAATTTCCCAAATTGCAACATTTTGAACTTGCAGAAGTTCACGAGCAGTTTCTTTTGAATTGATTACTGATGCACCTCATATAAGTCAGATCTCAGAACTCAGAAAGTGTCATGGTAGAAAAAGCAGTAAGCTTAACAATAAACATAGGTTAACGAGGTATATGGAATAAATAGATAAAATCTCTTTAAAATCAATCGGGACAGTCACATACAGCATAGTTTGTCATATACACTTTGATTTTAGAAGTAATGTCCAGCAATGAAGTACAGACTTACGGTTAAACGAGACCCAGATACCGAGATCTTTTTCGACGATAGTCAACACCATATCGTGCGTGTCAAGCTGATACGTTTGGTGCAGAGATTTTCCAAACCGCAGCATTTTACATTTCACAGGCTTAAATGGGAAATTATCTGTCTTGGACAATCGAAATAAGGTGCACAGATCCCGTTGTAATGCCATGCAGTCATTAACAGAGATGAAATGTTTCGATATTTTAATATCATCGGCAAAAACTATTAAGTTACATCTAATATTCTCTGCTATATCTTTCATCGTTCACACCAAGAACTGAAGAGGTCCAATCACCGAACCTTGCGGAACTCCACGTGTGACGTCTATTTTTCTAGAGAGGGTGCTTCCAACGCGAACTTTGACGTGTCTATCAGTAAGATATTTCCTTATCTAATTCAGAAGCATTCCCGTTATTACATGAGCTTCGAGGATTCTCATTAGAATATCATGGTTGACTCTCTCGAAAGCTCTGGAAATGTTGATGTAGCGAGCATGTACAGCCTCATATTTGTATAGTGCCTTGGTCCAATCCTCTAACGATGTAAGAAGGTTAGATAAACAGCAACGATCTCTTCGAAAACCGTGTTGTGCTGCGGGCAAAATATTTTGGTTTTCAAAATGTTCTCTTATGCGCGCGACCACAATGCGTTCCATTAATTTACATATTACTGGAAGAAGCGTAACCGCTCTATAGTTTGCCGTGTCTGAACGGCTACCGCTTTTATAAATAAGAGTTATAATCCCTGATTTCCCTTGCGGTGGTATTTTCTCTCACGTAGGCTGAGATTGAATAAGCGCATGAGAGGAGCAGTCAAATGAATGCGACACCTGCGAAGTATGGCGGGGTAATTTTCTCTGCGCCTGGGGACTTCTTTTCGTTTAGTTGGAAAAGTTCCCGCCCCACAATATATTCATTGACAGTCATTACACTGAATAATTCCAACCGAAGCCAATTTGGTAAAACTTGATATTGGACGCAACGCTTAGGATTGAAGACAAGTGAGTAAGACGTTACTAAAGCATCGGCGATATCTTGGACACAGTAAGTCAATCCATTAGGGGTTTGTACAGAGAATACGCCTGGTTTGATTCTTGATCGCTCTTTTACTATCATGTAGAGAAGCTTAGGATTCTTTCCCATTCTCTTCAGCAAGTTCCATTGTAACTGCATGAGACCTTCTCTTAGTCGTGAGGTGTTTCCGTATCTAACAGAATCACTTCCAAGTTGCTTCCGTACCAAAATTCTCACTTTATAGTTAACTATTTCTTAGTTCTATTCCGGATAACAAACTGGTAGTTATGGTTGCACTTGTGTGG
>JACCGJ010025453.1:0-23653 GCA_013407085.1 Atriophallophorus winterbourni | reverse complement strand
TTATTGTTAATCGACGTATGTAGTTGATAGTGATGAGTCTTACTACAACCGTCAAGGCGGCACACTTGCTGAGATCGGTAGTCTGAAATTCTATGATAGCCTTTGAGGCACCGAAAGCACCTTCTATTTTGCCTAAGTGTTTGACACCTTTTTACGACGTCATAATTCCGGAATACAGAACATTGCTTCAGAGGGTTTAGCTCACAAAGAGTACAGCTATTTGTTAGTGGCGCCTGGTGGACAGCAGCAATTCTACGGACGGAATTTGAAAGATCGGAAAATTTCCTGGTTTCAAAGGCCTGGGCGCCATATTATCTACTAGATTCATCAACTCGTCTCCCTATCAGAGCTATGAAGTCTCCCGAGGATGGCTCTTTGTTCAGGGCCATAAAAAAATCCCCCACTTCAGCCTATTTTATCTGTAGTGGCTTGGGTAATCGCAGATTAGTTGAGCAATTAAAGTCCGCGGCAAGGTAAAGCTGTGAAAGACAGATGCTGCAACTTCGCACTTGCTGCAGCAATAATTATAATACGATTAGATCGCCCGACTGTATAACCGGTCCTGTATATAAATCCTCTGTGACGTCATTAATTATCTGGTGTGGCTTGCCATATTGTGAAAGAAGAATTTCTACAGTGGTAGAAAAAGAAGTTTCGCGGGGGAGCAAGACACAGTGTCGGATTGTTTCCTTAGGAGCGCCCCGACATTAATTAATGAGGTAACAGAGCCCATGATAGAGATCCGTTACCTGAGACTCTGTAGGACTGGAAGATGACCTGATGAAAGTGACAAAGTCCGCTGGTGAACCATTAAATGGCCCGATTTTAATTTTTGGCAAACTGAGTCCCACGGCCAAACTTCTAAATAGAGATTCGGCGAAAGGCTGTGGTGGTTGACTATCGTTGTCTGTACGCTTCATGAAATTCATCGCACCTTGATAAACATAATGATCCTGTTCGCACCTACTCTTCGCTTTCTTCCAAGCTAGTCGTTCTTTTCTATGTCTCAACTCTTCTTCTGCTATACACAACTCTTCTTCCCATAGGTCATTATGGTCCTTCACAGCATCCTCTCTAATTCCCTGCCTGGAAACCTGAGTTGATGAACGCAGGGAATGCATAGTAGGGAAACGAAAAAAGGGAACATGAGGATCAGAATCACAAGAAAGTCCATGTGGTTGACTCATGTAAGTAGGGGATGCGGGTGGGATCATAAGGGTCAAGGAAATGTTTTCTTTAAAGTTGGCTGCGGATGAATTTTCGATTCGCTTGAAGTTTTTCGCTTCGTTCAAATTCTTACACATACTTCTCGTTGTTGCCATATTTTTATCGTCCAACCCAGAAATTGTTGATAACTGCAAATTTTTAATTGACTACTCTAAAGGACGATATCCAAATAGCTGGAAATTGCAATCTATAATAGTTTCTAACCGGGTTTGTGTTACGCACAAGAATTGTCCAAACGGTGCAAAACCAATTTATTCGTAATGAACAATTTTCTATAAATATCGGCACTAAGCAAATATACATAAATGCAAAAAATTACTTCAACACTAAAAATCCGGAATTAGTTTCAAAAACAATTACGAGCGTCCATAAGCAGGAAATATGGAGCAGGTGCAATGAAGTAAAATGCGAGCCAACAAACGGCGAGAAAGATTAAAACAAAAATAAGAAGGGTGTAAAAAAGATAAAGACAATTTTTAGTGAAATATTTGAAAACATCAAAAAATGAATGTGCACAATTTGCTGGGAGCACAAAATAGTGAGTCCAGACAGGCCACATAATTACGAAACTTAAATGTGAATATCCCATTTACAATTGATATGTAAGCACCACAATACATTGGCCTTTTATATGCACCTCGAGCGCTTGGCCAGGAATCAATTTGTGATTCCATATGCTACTTTGATTGACGATCCGGAGAAGTATAGATTTTTGCCCGTGGCTGATCTCGCTGGGTGTTAAGGATTTGATGTCGCAGCCATTGCAAATGTCTATGGTTTGTGGTCGGTGTAAACCGTGAATTTACGACCTTCGATTAGATGCCAGAAATGAGGGATGGAATTGTATACGGCAAACAGCTCTCGACTAAATGTTCTATATCTTGTTTCAGCCGGTTGCAGTTTACGTGAATAAAAGGTTAGACGTTTAGTGATGTTTGCAACATGGTGCTAAAGTGCCGCGCCTACCGCTATGCTTCACGCATTGGTAACTAGTGTTGCGCAAGTATCTACCTCAGTCGTCATAAAAGTCAGAGTGGTTGCTTTATTAAGTGTAGTTTCAAGCGCCACAGAAGCTTCTTTGATTTTGCGTTCATTGATTCATCTCGTTCTTTGCGGTGAATTAAATCTGTAAGCTACTAATCTAACTTCGCGATATGAGGTATGACGCACCTGTAGTAATTGACTAAGCCAAAAAATCAACGCAGAGGACGGATTGAACTTCAACACGGATAGTCGCTGATAGGAAAAACACTTTCTGCTATATAGGTTTGAGCCTAGTGAAATCAATACGGTAACCGAGAAACTCGAGTGCATCTACATGAAACAGTGATTTTTCGGGGTTCATGAAAACACAATAACGAGATTGACGTTGAAAAACCTCTGGAATATGTTTACCATGTTCCGACGATGTCTTGCTGACAATTAGTACGTCATTTATATGAACACACGCGAAAGGTAGCCGATGGAAAACTTGGTCCATAAAGAATTACAATGTTTTGCGGTATTACGGAGGCCAAATGGCATGCATTAGAATTCAAAAAACCAAATGTTGTTCGACTGTCTTTTGGGGGATGTCCTCATTCTTAATAGGGATTCCATGATAAGCACGTATTAAGTAAAGCATCGAAAACACGTATTTCCCATGTAGCGATGTCGTAAATTCTTTGATATGTGTGATACGGTAACATTCTGGTAGGCAAGCCGATCGGATGACCGAGAATCTCGGCATGGGATCCAGGTGTCTGTGGTGCTCTTCTGCACCATATGCAGTGGGTAAGCCTATGGCAAAGTCGATTAACGGACTATTACTAGCTTCATCGTATGTTCAAACTCTTGCTTGGCAATAGTAAGCTTGAAAGAAACTAGCCTACGCGGCTTGGCAAAGACTGGGTGACCGTGAGTAACAACATTGGTGAATGACTGCGGTTAGAAAACATCGGGAAACTCGGCTATTAGTTTAATGTAAGGCTCGAGGACGGATGAAGTTAGAAGTTGAAGGTTGGGTAATGATAATAGCCAACGTAATAAAAATTCGTTGTGTAATCGTTAAGCCTTCGACATCTTATATCAACCGCGTTGTTGAACTTACGAAATATGATCACACAAAAATCGTATTTTCATGTCTGCAATAGTGAATATTCAGTAAAACGATGTTCACAAGCCTGGGTCTACAGCGAGAGACCGATCACCATTGGTGGCTTCGCGGGTACGGTTGGACGTCTGAAGATCAGTCCTGACGGACACCTGTATCCGGTTTCGGAAGCTGGGATGACGTTTAGTTCCGCACCGGTGTCAACCAAAAAACGCAATTTTGTTGTAAACAAGTTGCGCTCTTATGCCACTGTAGGTCAGATTGGTACGACCAACCTGTTCAATCACATGAGCTCCCACTCATTTAGCCTAGGTTTGAACCCATGTCCGTGAATAAAAATACTAATTTGCATGAATGTGTGTGTGATGGAGATGCATAATAAATAAACATTTTTAATCAATTTAGTTGTGTTTTCAAAGACGTAGAAAAGAAGGATATCTTTGTTGCTAGATTATTGTCAGGCTGACCCGCTTTCCCTAATCATCAGCGACTGAGAGGAATGTGCATTGCCAAATCGTGGTGGATAGTAGAAGAGTCGATCTGATTCTTATGCGTTAAATAACGTTTGTCGGCGTTCTTTTCGCGGGATTTGTTTCTTTTGATATTGATTCTATCAAGCTTGAAGGTGTGGATGTAGTTTGCTTGGAGTTTCAATGTAAGTGTATAAGCCTTTATACGGATAGTTTGCATGGAAGCAATGGCTGATCAGTTTTTCCAAAACTTTATATGAAATATCAGCACGCTTTTCGAGGCTGCAGCCGTTTATTACTAGTTGTGTGATAGTCATCATATTGGTTATAAGAATGCGAAAAGAATATACTACGAAATCAAAATAACGGTGAGTATAATATGGATAAAACTGTCGGAGTCATGAAGTTGTGGTGATTGAGGCTACGTGAAAATTTCCGTATATATATAATAAATAAAAAGTAACCACTCACAATAATTCTTTAATCCAATTTTAAAGTGATTCTCCCTGGATCGGCGAATGACAGATTCCGTCTAGAATTCAAATAATTATCGCAGATACAGCCGCGGCAGTTCGGAGAAAAAGTCACGGCTGAAATATGGATCAGTTCTTTTAAAACACGCACACGATATTACCACAACTGGCAGTCAAAATTTCATGCAGTACGGATATCAAATGCGATGTGACGAGTAACTCCGAGTGGAAGGAATTTCGTATTCGTAAAAACCGCTCACAAAGTCAAAAAGTGTACAGTGAAAACGACAAACAAAATGTGTACGTAAAACATCATGATTGTTCATGAATACATCCCGAGCACTATATGGTATATGTTACTCACCGTTGGCTCTGAAAGAATGTATTGAGTTGCAGTGAGAAGCTAAAAAGCATCTTCCCAAAAGTCAAAAAATACTCGTTTCCGGCAATCAAGCAATGCTTTTAAGGTTAGTAGCAATAGATCCTTTGCTGAAGTAATGCGTGAAAATACCATCGCTAGCCCCGTGGTACAAACGGTGAGATCCGATGAAATTACGCAAGCAAATGGGCAAATGTATACGAATCCACGTTGAAGGAATAAAAAGCTTGATGCACATGATCAAGCAGTTAAGTAAAATTTCATTTTACAGAGCTACAAAAGTCACGTAAAGGAAGGTACAAGATGCAGACAGGACTTGAATCGGTAACCGGTTGAAAATTCGTATCTCTGTCAAATTTACATGCTATTGTACTTTCGAACCCTCAGAATTTATCCAAGGAGCTAAAGCAGCTTAAATAAGCTCGGGATACGGGATAAATATCGTAACATTCTGTTGCCTAATCAGGTCGAATTCTATGTACGTGAATAAAAACGCGTGAGTAACTCGACCGGAGTTGCATTTAAAATCTGTTCCGTAATGTTGGAATGTGCCCATATACGTCAATAAGGCGTGTTTAACGTGCTGGTGTGTAGAAGGTCAACAAAAGAAATTCAATGACACCCAACACTGATTCTAGTTGATTATCACTTGCAGTCTGATCGTGATCAGTTCTTTGAAAGTTACATTGGCTTGGATGTATCTAATAAAGGGAAACACATTGCTGTACCTGATGACAGGAGAGGATCCTTAAGGTAGAGGGAATTACGTTCTAATTTACTTATAAAATAAATGCGCTGTTCCTTAAAAAATTAAATTACTTTGTCAACTACAGAAATGATAGAAACTGTTGATAGAAACTTCGGTCATCGTATTGATCCTTAAATTCCCCACACGTGATTAGCGATCTACGAGATACAGTAGAACTTCAGGAAGCGCCAGGCGACACGACCCTCTTAAGCAACAGGCCAAAAAGCGTGCCGACTCCTCGGGTTTTACGCCCGAAGATCAAGCAGGACGAAGTCAGAATATATAGTGAGACACCGTCGCCACATTGCTAAAGGGAACTTCATGTAATATCCGGAATAAGTGGTCTGAACTCTCCATCATAGCACTTTGGTATGACCGCATGTAATAACACTGACCGAAACCTGATCATATTCCAGACGCAATTTTTAACATCTATCCTGTGGTCAGATGTGATAGACCAGGTGCACTTAACGGTGGTGGTGCTGCTATCTTTATCGAGCTAGGACTTCGAACGTTAGAATAGAGCGTTAAACTTAGTTAGCACAACCTCCAACGTAGCCCACGTCTCATTCAAACTTACAAGCAATCTATCGTAATAGCATGCGTTTATATGATTCCTCAAGCAGGATCGCAGAACTTGCATGATTTGCTTGACGATCGTAGTTTGCTGCGCACGCTTGGGTCCCATGTTCTTATGGTTAGACATTTTAACCTACCAAATATATTTCAGCCGAACAAGGGCTGTTCATCTAATTAGATCTCTGAGGACTACATCGAATAAACTCAGATAAATGCCATGAGCCAACATGTGATTAAGCCTACAAGGTTCAATCAGGGCTACTTATCGTCAATCCTGGATCTTGTGATATCTTCTAGTGAAGAAATGGTCCGACAGATCGAATAACTCACTGCACTAGGAAAAAGTGATAACGTTTTGATCAGCTTCCAACAAGTACTTGAGCATGACAAACCTCCAGATAAACTGAGGTGCAATTTTAATCGTGTAGACTAGGATGTTGTTTCAGAGGAAGCTAACAAGATTTTGACTTGATATACAAAAAGCTGGCAGCGTTTTCATCACTGTCTGTCTACCTTGCAAGATAGGTTTGCTCCGTTGTTGCAAGTAAAGAGACACAACAAGGCAGAGTGGTGAAAACCTGCGATGACAAGAGAGATTAGAATACGTTACCGTGACTAGAATAATTACAAAGTTTCTCAGACACAACGGACTTGGACAAGGTAAATAAATGGTCATGAATAAGGCTGTAGGAATTCAACGCAAGTTAAAACGTGACTTTGAATAACGGTTGAAACGCAATATAAAGTGGTGACCGAAGCGATACTATAGTTACGCCCAGTCCGAATGCAAATCAGGCGTTTGGATTGGCAACCATCAGCCGGGAAATGGACTACAAATAGTCTGGGATTTAAAAAACGCTGCGGCCTTCCTCAAACATTTACAGTCTGTTCAGATAGATACGCTTAACATGTTAGTCATCATAAGGTCAGATATCGTTACTCCCCTCGAGTAGTTATCGTTTACTGATGATGGGGTTAAATTTGTTCCTGCAGCAACTAAACCACTAAATCTTCTGAGCCAGAGGACATTCACCCCCAAATTATTAAGAACCCGGCACCAATACAAGCAGAACCAGTAAGTCGTTTTTTAACGCGTCCTTGCAGCATGGATTTATTTCGTGTATTTTGAAGCTGGATGATATTATCGCAATAGGTGACGGTGGCAATCGATCATTAGTTTGCAATTACAGACCTGTAGGTCTTACTAACATTCTGGAGAGATTTATTAGGGATAGAATCTGTCGCCATCTAGTTGATTGCTCGTAACTGAACGCTGCTCTTCTTCTTCTTCTTCTTTAAAAGGAAGTCGTGCTTAGCAAAGCTCTTGTGTTTTATAGATAAGATCACAATGGTGCTAGATAAAGGCCAAGAAGTCGAAGTTTTTACTCGGACTTTTGTGAGGCCTCTGATTCGGTAAACCACATATTGGTTGCAACCAAACTAGGTCATATTGGTATCGACGATAATCTGACGAGCTGGATAATTGGCTTCTCAAGCAATAGATGATCTAGCGTCAGGATAGGCAGTATGTATTCTGCTAGAGTAAACGTTGTTAGTGGGGATTCAGTGGGTTAGTACTTGGATCGCTACTTTTCCTTATTTTCATTGATGACTTGTCAGTGTCGCTTAAGTGTGTCTGAATATTTTTGTAAATGATGTCAAGTTTATCGGATCCCTGAATGAAAAGGATCTTCTTGAGGATATCGAAAATGTCAACAAGTGGTCTTCTACAGGGAATCTACCAGTTACGTTCATTAAATGCTATCTCATATATAAAGTAATTAAAAAGCTAAAGGCAGCTTAACCAGACGGTATGTTTGAGATAAATGAAAGGCTTAAAGTTCGTGATTAAACTATAGAGGTTTCAGCAGAATTAAAATAATTTGACCAATTTGAAACTGCTTCACATTGCGAGGCGTGATTTTTCGCCTCCGATCAGTTTTATCCCCCAGGTCCCCGAAAATTTTCGTGCCATTATACGAAGGAGTCGTGAGACCACATCTCGAGTATTTCGAAAAAAGATATGAAGAAAACGGGTTGACGTGTTGTGCGGACGCCTAAATTTGTGCTCTTATACTTTCGGATTTATTTCCTTACCTGCTTGTCTGAGCTAGACTGTTCAGATATAATTGGACTCGCCTTAATTTGTTCGTTCGGAAAATACCTGTTTCAACTTCGAACAAGGTGAAGACTTGAAAATCCAACTTTTCAAATTTTAACCCAAATTTACTTACGCGCGCAATATCCATGGCGATTGAGAATATCGTTCCTGTTCGGGTACTGTTGAAAAAGTTCACATCATTTCCAATCAACTGATAGTTTTTCAACTCTGTCAGATCAAAACTTGTTGAAAAGTATCACGTTAATTTAAAATCGTTTTCTTTTTACCTCTTGGATCGCGTCACTCTGATCTAACGCATTAACTCCACCGGTAGCTATCGGTCGATAAACAACCTCATCGCCAAGTGCACTGATTCATCACTCCCTGGATTGTAACAATGACACGGAGGATGACCTTGAAGCCCCAGATAAAGAAGACAGCACGTGATGTCTGTCAAATCTGTAACAAAGCGGTGAGTGCCAGATATCATGTGGTTAAACGTTTCGGCTGCCTGGTTAAAATACATACCAACCGTGATAAAGCCCTAACGCAGAAAGTTGTATTGTTTATTAACAACGTTGATTTTCCCGGCGTTTGCTAAGTATGTAGTGCATGTCGAAATAAACAGCTTAGTGATATAACTACAAATCCTCCTCATGAGGCAAAGCTGGAATCTCGAATAGAGATTTTAGAAAAATGTTATCGAAAACTCGAGAAAACAATTAATCTACTTTCAGTAAATACAATAGTCAACACAATTCTACCCGAAATAGATGTTGCTTGAGGCGGTAAAAATCATGAGAAAAATACACCAAAAGCGCACCCTTGACTGAGTGTTGTTAGTGCTTATCTCTAAGCAACAAAGATGGTCCTATTAAACCCTGCTTCCCGTGGTCATCATCAAATAAAATCGCGAACACTTTAGCCAAGACTCCCCAACGTCTAGTTGCATCACACTCTAACAACCCAACATTTGCCCATATCGTGACTATAGCAGGTAAGTGTTTCACGGGAGCACTGACGCCTACACTTCAGGCGAAAGAGGAAGTTCTGAGCAAAACCGTGTCACATCATATGGAGCCAATGTACTCTATTAAACACGGAAAGAATTTAAGCGTAATCTGCACCAATATTACTGAGTCAGAAATCAAGCTCTTTCATGCAAGACAAAAACATGACCATGAAATTGGTCAGATATTTTCAATCGAATTGGCTTGGATTGTATACACCTGGTGTCGGTAACTCGGCTCGCTCGTTACCCGAATAACCTTAACCAAGACAAGCCATGTTTGCTTAAGATCACCTTTGCCAACGAAAGGGACATGGAAAATGTCATACTCAATTCGTTTTTATTCCGAGCACAAAGTGACTCAGACCAACGTATACATGCTGACGTACCTTGGTGGAAAAGGCAACGAACACCCAATGGTCGGGATCAAGCAACATCGAGGAGTATTATTCTGCTTCACGTTCCTGAAAATACAGGAGCCACGACGGTTTACGAAAGAAAAGATCACGGTCGTAAACAGTGGTCATTTATTGCCGAGACTATCAGCTCTTCAAATTCTGTGGTCGTCGCCACATACCGAATACCTTGCTCGCCAAACTATCAAGGAAAATGTTAAAATCCACTTAAGATTACATTTTGTCAAGTAGTATGGCAGATGCTGTCCGATCCGAAGTAAAACTATACAGAAACAGATTACCCGATAATGTTAGACTGTGCTATCCCAGAGTTGTTGATGTAAAATTGCAGCCTTCCATTTCAATAGCATCCGAGTCTGACTCAAAGTTGCCAGTAAAAATATCTCAACTTGCTTCAAAAGCGACAAAAGTCGGACGTCGACAGCGTCGGACCAATAAATACTGTTACTGACTCGTTGTTACATGCTAAAAGCTCAATGAAGTGTCTCTATACGAATGCCCAAAGTTTGTTTAATAGATTGGCTGAAATAACCGAGCTGTGCAAACGATACTCACCAGACCTCGACGCTGTGACTGAAACCTGGTTTCAATCTTAAATGAAAGCGAACTGTCGATCTCAAACATGATACTATTACGGAACGATCGTCCACGAAAAAGTGGTGGTGTGGCTTTATACTTTCACGAACGTCTTCAGTGCATGAAGATTCACGATCCCAACCTCGAATCAGAAGATACCCTCTGGTGTAGCCTTACACAGGAGTCACAGGACGACTGCATCATTGGTATAATATATCGCCCTCCATCTTCGACGGATGCTCAAAACGACAGGGTATTAGAGGCTCTACAATATGCCGGAGAGATGCGAAGCTCCCAATAACTGGTCATGGGAGATTTCAACCTTCCTCATCTTTTTAACAGATCAAATCACCCGCTACACACACTTGATCATAAATTCCGTGAGGTGATCGATATGATTCCAATGCATAACCATGTGTCCGACTTTACTCACAGAAGAGGATCAGAGTTACCGTCCGTTTTGGATCTAATCCTTACTTCCGAGACAACAGCAGTTGAAGGTGTTGACTACATTGCCCCTCTCGGTCGAAGTGATCATCTTGTGTTAGGTTTTGAATATGTATGCAGCGCTAGACGAGTATGTGAGTCCGCGAAACTATTTAGAAGGATCGACTACGTGAGTTTACGTGACGCGCTTGGGTTAGTAAATTGGCGAATGCTTGATTATCACAACACGGAAACACATTGCACCACACTTACAAAAAGTCTTCAGTCAAGCATATATCAAAATTCGCGATTTGTTAATGAACGAAGGGTAAGCGACTTTCGCTTTAAACTTCGTAGTCGCACGAAAAAATGGATCGGGCAAAGGAACTCTGCTTGGTTTCAACACAGAAATACCAAGACTGATGCGTCATGGCAACAATTTTGCGGAATTCGCAACAAAGTAAACACTCTCATCAAAGAAGACAAGCAAAATTACCATCGCTTTCTATCTTGGAAAATGGAAGGAAATCCTAAATTGCTTTATCGGATTGTCAATGCTCGATCGAGCGTGAAACCAGGGGTGTTTCCTGTTCTTACTGACGAGGGATTAACAGTCTCAGCAAAGGAAACAGCGGATGCTCTCGCTCAATTTTATGCTAAAGTATTTAGTCCGTTAGCGATTCGATCGACTGAAGAATTACCGCCATCAACAGTGACGCAACAGCTGACTGAGATCGAGATAAATCCAGTGATTATACAACGACATTTGTGTCAAATGAACCCTAGGAAATCCCCTGGAGCGGATGGAATCACTCCGACTATACTAAAATCCTGCGAACAGCAGCTGTCTGAACCTTTGTGTGAATTGTTTAAACATTCTCTAATTGAAGGAGTGGTGCCAACAGAGTGGAAGACAGGGGTAATTTCACCTATCTACAAAGGCGGTAGACGTTCAGATCCGGCACACTACCGTCCTGTCACCCTACTTCCTGTGATATCCAAAGTTCTAGAGCGTATAGTGACAGAAAATATAGTTCATCACGTGGAATCACAAAATATGCTATCTGTAGCGCAGCATGGTTTTCGTAAATCTCGCTCATGCTTGATAAACCTGTTGACGGTTTTAAATGACTGGACCCAAGCGGTTTACGAAGGAGCTAGCATCCACGCTTGTTATCTGGACATGTCTAAAGCTTTTGACCGAGTTGATCACTTTCGACTAATACAAAAGCTGAAGCAGATGGGTATCAGCGGACAGCTACTCATATGGCTTGAAAGTTACCTCAGTGGGCGTAAGGCGATCGTTCGAATAAACGGGGTACCATCATAGGCTATTGATGCCTCTAGTGGCGTACCGCAAGGTTCAGTCCTCGGGCCAGTACTTTTCTTGGCTTACATCAACGACCTACCAGAGACGCTCGCATGCAAGGTGATTCTTTTTTCTGATGACATTAAACTTTGGACCCGGATAAAAACAATTGCGGACTGTGTACAGCTGCAACGTGATCTAGATGCTCTACACGAATGGTCGGTACGGAATAAATTGCCATTCAATATCCAAAAATGCAAGGTGTTGCAAATTGGTAAGCCATTCCAGTACCAATATCACTTTGGGCAGATGATTTTGAGCTGGACCGAATCGGAAAGGGATCTTGGAGTCTGGGTATGCGGCAGCCTGAAGAACAGCCTGCATTGTGAGGTTATCTACAAGCGTGCTTCCAATCTTCTAGGTATGCTGCGACGGATTTTCAGAACCTTCTCGCCTGGAACGTTGCCCACCATCATGAACGCCTATATAATTCCAACCATGGAACATGCATCACAAGCTTGGACTCCGTGGTTAAAAAAGGATATAATATTGCTTGACAAAATATACCATCGCGCAACCAAACTCGTAAGAGGTTTCCGAAAACTAACGTACGAGGAACGATTGCAAAAACTGAGGCTCCCCACTCCCCTTCAAAGAAGCCTTCGAAGCGATGTGATACTAACATATAAAATAATAAATACCCCACATCATCACTTAAACATTTATTCGAATACCGTGAGTCACGACATACACGCAGCCACTCAGCGACACTGCAAATTCGCCACTCCCGTATCAGCTGTCGCCGATATTTTTATTATGTACGTGTCTGTTTCCTTTGGAATTCCCTCCCCGAAACTCTTGTCATCTCTCCCAGCATCGAAACGTTTATTCGAAATTTGGATACTTATTTCTTGCATAACGATTTGACGACACCTGTGTATTGACTGATGGTAACTATACAACTTGACTATACTTGACATTACATGTTTATTTTATACCTATTTCCTGAACGTATATTTACTATGATATGGTAATTGTGAAGCTATGTACTTTTTGTGACCATAAATTCTTGAATCTTGAATCATATATTCATCAAGTTAAGAAGCGAAAACCTCAACAGATTCTGAGCGTGTGATTTCTTCATGCCAAAAGTTTCAAGTGTAACAAATTCTTACCGAGAAAAAATTTCGACGAATATCTTATCGAGAATGCGGAATGCTTACAGCATTTGGATGTTTTCGTGTTCGAGTGAGGCCAGTGGAAATATGCAAGATTTGAAATGCCAACTGAAGGTCACTCCGTATCCGTCGTTGGGTAAAATAGTGTAGATTTAGTTTTAACATTCGCTCTTTGAAAGGCAAATTTCTGGAACGGGAGACCAACTTTGTCGCACGATGATAAATCCTGTCAATTATTTCGATACCCTTCCTAGGCCATGGTGTCCAGGCTTAGATGGAATATTCCATAACAGAAGTCACATACGTATTAATAAACCGGGTAAGGTTTCAGGCGTAAAAATCCTGAATATCCTTCTCAGAAGGCTTTATTGTACACTGTCCACCAGTGATTTTCGGGCTTAAGGTTAAACAATACCCAGATACCGAGATCTTGCGTGCCAAGTTGATATGTGTGGTGCAGAGATTTCCCAAGCCGCATAATTTTACATTTCGCAGGGTTAATGGTCAACTCATTTGACGGGACACAACTAAATAAGGTGCGCAGATCCCGTTGTAATGACATACAGTCAATAACAGACCTGACACGTTTCCATATTTTGATATCATCGGAAAACAGTATCAATGTACATCTAATATCCTTTCCTATATCTTTCATTTACACCAAGAATATAAGAGGTCCAAGCGCCGAGCCTTGCGGAACTCTATTTGTGAATCCTATTCTTTTAGAGAAGGTGCAGCCAACGCGAACTTGTACGTGTCTATCAGTAAGATAGTCCCTTATCCAATTCAGCAACTTTCCCTTTATTCCATAGGCTTCGAGTTTTTTTATTAAAATGTCATGTTCAGCTGATGCCCAGTCCTTGCTTATTGCTTCATACACGTTATCCAGTGGACGTTTCCAGATGTTTCGATGGGGAGTTGTTACGATTATTTTGTACGAAAATATGTATTTGCTTTTGATGTTAAGTTTCTCTCCGTACTAGGCAAACTTATATTTGAATGGCATCATTTGTAGGATCACGTAGTGATCCTACGTGGAGGACATTAAGTGTTTTGGTCAAAAATTCTACACTCACAGACCAAAACCAGTTTCAGCTTGCTTGCCCACATCATGTGACAACCAAATCATTAGATTCCGTAAGGTTTGAAACAGTGGTATCGTAGTAATTGAAGCAATACTCAAAAGTTAGTGTTATATAGGGCTTTTACAGAATTTTGAAACACAAATACCACTAAGTTTAAATACAGAATAAATAGGCATAACTTTTTTATTACTTTGCATGCTTCAAGGAAAACTAAGCATAAACTCACTGCTCCAACGGATGAAGGGAGCAGCAAGAAACCGGTTGTGTTGTGTAACTGTAGGGGATATGAGAAAAACAGCATTCTCTTTCAAAGTAATGTGTTGCTCACATCCCCATCCCTTACAACACATTACTTCGGTCATTCATAAGCGCCTCGAGTGCTTGACCAAGAATTACTTTTTGATTCCGTGTCTGAACATCGTGGTTCGTTGTACGAACCCTATATAACAGTTATCATACAAGTATAACCTTGTTTAGCATTCTCTTTCCTTATTACTTTTGAGAAAATGCTAATTAGATATCCATTTAAGTAATATAGTTTTATGTTCTAGCCCCGACTGATCAGCAATTTAGAAATCGAAATGCTAGAACCCATCGGCAGATACGGGGCTATCCTGGTTATTGTAAAAGAGTTGAGATTCGTCACGTTTTCGGTTTTAACTTACGAACTTAAATTAATTATTCGTGTCATTCTGTTGTTTATTTGGCTAATAAACACAGCCGTAATTCGTGATACACGGAAGATTTCGTGCAAATGAAAGGATTAAATGCTTGTCTCAAACACACTTAATTAGTCCAATAAATAAAAGGGCAAGATCGTAGTCACGTAGGATAATCGAATGGATACGATCAAATTTTAAGTAAACGTATTAAAATATTCGTCAGCGCTGCTGATCTTGCTGAACAATGCTCTAAGAATAACTTATTTGCGATCATCCTAATATCGATCGTAACCAAAGAAGTTATCTTTCACTCAGTTTCGAGCTAACAGGAACACAGAGATAGAGACTAATACATAAACAAACCATTTATCTGCCCATGATGTAGGCTAAAATACAGACTCATTGGAACATTGATTTAAGATCAGTATCACGTATTGAAACCCGAAACAAATGTATAATTCAAATCCGAGTAAATTAAATTCATCGGCTGCATTTTATAATCTATAACAGTGGTTCCCAAACGTGTTAATGCCACGCAACCCCAAATAGTTCAATAAATGCTCGCAACCTTTATACAAAGATACAAGAAGAATGATCACTTCACGAACAAAGAATACCCTGAACAGCTGACAATGGGTCAGCAAAGAATGACAAGACAAAAAACAGAAAAGTATCTCACACCCCATGGGATGCTGTCTCGCATCACTGGTTGGCAAACCTTTATCTATACGAATTGATCTTCCACACCAAATTGACTTCACATTGTCTTTGCGATTTCTCTTCTCATTGAACCTAGCATTGCTGCCATACTTTGGTTAGAAATAACGGGAAATGATTAGTGAAGTAAAAGTCTGTAGCGTGCGAGCACTCAAGTTTGAGCAAGTAAAGTTAGATGATCAGCATAAAATTAGTTTTCTATATCGGAGAAGATCTGGGCTTTATTTGCCTACATCGCCATGTTTCTATATCTGACATTGGGGTCATACGGGTCGCTATGTGAATAAAACAGATTAAACATGAGGAGCTTTTGTGGGTGGAATCGATTCATGTTTAGGACTGAGATGATAACAACTCAAAATCTTGATCGATGTGCTCAACACAACAACCAGAAAACTCACATATTTGAACGTAGCGTTGATGATTTGAGTATGAGTCAAATGAGTAGTGGAATTACAAATAACCACGTGAAAAATGGAAGCATATAAAAGGCTGAAAATGTAAGCGGTTTGACAAATCAAACTTTACACACACAATCGTTTTATTCTTCATGAAAAACAACGGGATTTTAAACCATCTGAAATTTGAGTTTCCAGAATTTTATTCTACCAAACACAACAAGAAATCGTAGAAAAAACTATGGACGAGGAATTTTTCGTTGGAAATTTCATTCTGAGTTTCACACACCCCACTGCAACGCGAAACGCCTCCCAGGAGCATTTCATACAAAAATTGAAAATCCCAGAGCTGGCTATGTTTAAATAACGAAGTGCATTAAAACGAAAAATTGACAATAAAGAAGAATACTCCAATAAATCAAGAGGAGATCAGACCAGAGGAAAGAACAAAATATTTGTGGCCGAAAAGAATTAAAGACTGCATCAAATATCAAAGTCGTGATTGGACGGAAGGTATTGGCACATAGAGACATAGAGAAACAGACAGATTAGAGGATGATCTGGTTCTTCGAACTGTGTGACAATTCCTTGTGTGGAAGAATGATGCAGTTTAGAACAATTATTTCGGCCGGCACTTCAACATTGGAACCTGGAAATGAGGATCAAAGGTCAAAATCTCAACGCAAAGTTTCGGCCACTTGAAAATTATTTCAATGGGGGAATAGAGCTGTGAACTGAAAATCTGAACAAGTGTCATTTGCACACCATAAATCTAACTCCGCCTAAGCAGACATCCGTTTGATAAAGCTGAACCGTTGTTTGAATCATTTTATTATATTTTAGCCAACATAAAACGTAATTCAGTACCGGTGGTTTTTGGTTGAGTTCAACCGGTCTCAGAGCGCGTAATCTAGCGATTGATACGTGCCATTTCATCGATGACCAGGACTGATATAATTTTGAACTGACAAGGCAGTGACCGCGACGAGATTGTGAATGTGAGTGTCAACGATTGGCGAAGACTTTTATTTTATGGATAGTTATAAATAAACCCGTCAGCTGCGGTAGAATGAATCTCATCAGTTATGTTGAGTAACAAAACGTGATTGCAGATGCATGATACAGGCGGCTGAATCTAAGATGAGGCACGCTGCAGGATAATTTATTAACACGTATATCAGTTTTGTTATACCTCAAAGAGATTTCGTGTTTACATAAGGAAAGTGTGACGTCATTAGACTAGATCCAAGTGTCGGGATTACCAGAGGTTAAATTGAATGCGTTTATAAACCATCAACATCAAATATTTGAAAGGGTACCTCTAGGGAGATCTGACTTGCATGTGATAATGCTTAACGAGTTGTTGACCAGTAAATGTTTACGCTTGAGTGCCTGTAATCGGCCGGTGCAAAGTAACTTACAAATGAATGTGTATAACTGTCGATAGAACATCCCGGTCTTGCAGGAAGGCCTTTTGAACTTACGAATAGGTTGGTAAACAATCGTTCGCCGATTTCAACACAGCGCCAATGAGTTCCACCCACGCAAAACCGATTGAGTAGATGAAAAAAACTATACAATTAGGCACGCCCGTTCGCAATTCAACGACACGTGTAAAAGCGGTAAAGGCAAATCACGGCTTCATATAAAGGCGATAGTTCTGGATCGTCAAGGACAACAGAAACGACCTAGACCAATCAAATGAGGTACACCGTGAAACGAGTTTACCGGTGCATTGGAGCTAAAATCGAATTTTGTGGATGACAAACAATCACAGCAGTTTGCACAGTTGAGTTGAGCATAATCGTGATAATTCAAACACTGTGAAATGCGCAAAAACGTCATTGCGATTGGTACGCTATTCTTGGATGCTGATTCGAATAGACCTCGTCGTTTGTTAGTCAAATCAACTTGGGTGAAGGTAAACGAGTGCAGTTCGTCAATGAATACAAGATGAATAACAGCACCACTCAAAATAAATGAAACTCATGAGACTGGTGATTTGTTAAAGTACCATTTTAGCGATAAAACAAAAGTCGTGGATCGGGAAGAAGCATAATAAAATAACTGTCTCCGTGAGAGGTTGACGGTATCAAGCTGGTCAACAAAACCCCCGGATGATGGCAATGAGGGCGATAGAACTGAGCTGCCTACACCATGATTGATCTTTGTACACAACGTGAGGTTCAGTTAAACTCGGCGCGATCAGATGGTTTGTCAGAATGTATAAAATCATAAGTTAGGAGTCAGGTAGCAGATGCTCGAGGATCGACGGAACAATGTAATAATCAAGGGGTTTCCGTTAGCGACCTTTGAAGTGTTTGATAGAACTTATTAAAAAATAGGGTAGCGGGGGTAGATTGATGGCGGAACTACTGAGACCTGTCCGGAAAGGATGATAGATTTGAACAACGAATCATAACTAATGAAACGGTGTTTTTTTTCTGAATATAAAACAATATACAGTGATTGTTATTTTGATTCACAGGAGTTTAAACGGGGCGGTGAATTCATTGTTCAAAAGAAATCACGGAGGATAAATCGACTCACTTCATGTGTGTTCGTGTTCTCCACGATACAGCCGAATTTTATTGATTGCTGGAGCGTTGCCTGCGTCAAATGTAATTAAAATAATAAAAACTCAAGCAAGCGTAAAATATAGCTCAAGATACCTTTGTATCCAACGCCGATAATCTTAGTGCATACCTTTATGAGTACACACCACGCTGCAAATACACCGGTTTTTCATTATAAAACGAACCGTTGTAGAGTGATGAATGAAGCTAGAGTTGGATAATTTAAGTATAAACAACGCTAAGAAGACTCGTACACAAAGCGGGTCTGAGCCAACTGATCAAATAAAATCCAATCAGCTGACACACGGCTTACTTCATCCGGCAGCAAACTGTACTCTTAACTGCGTTAACGAGCTTACTCGACTGGAAATTACTACTGTTGACCTAAGCATATTGATGAAATCTTTTGTGATAAATCGGTAAATCTGTCATTGCTAATTCTACATGACCGCTTACTTGGGTTTCAACCAATGGTATTACGCGATTTCGCAGTACACGCGTTTAGTCGAAGATCTCGGAACGCAAGTCGGCAATTGCTGTATATCACGTTGTCAGCTGAAATGACCGTGGTATGAAATCTATGAAACCAAAAGCCTGGATCCAGGCAAAGCGCCTCAAAATCAGAGTATGTGTGGGGAAATAACTGAATGGAGTTAACTCTGGTTGCACCGCTAGTATACAAATAAGGATAAACAATTGACTGGACAGCACAACATATCTCCAGGTGCAGCCGGTGTGCATACGTCAACGAAATCGTGATCACGAATCGATGAATAACAATCCTCCGAGCAGCATCAAATAATTCGTCACAAACTCAGTAAACTTTATGTTACGCGAATTGGTTTCGGGTGATAATCTCTCGTGTTGTCCTGGGTAGCGGAAGGCTCTCGACCTTGATCTTACAAGATAAAAAGTAATATCTTCTAATTAATCGATTTGGAACAGAACCAATGGCGTTAGTTTCTAATGGAGCGCACATGGACTTTGAAGAGACTGATTATGAATTCCTGAGTGAAATATGTATGATCACGCAATGTGCTGGAGCGGAAAATCACCAAGCGTTTGAAATGTCAACCATCGTCAAGATCGGCCGAAGATGAAATCACTGTAACGAGTGTTATTCAAAATCTTTTCAGAATAATTGCTGTACATCATTATAATTATTATAATCCTGTGTGCTGCCACAAATTTTCTTTCCCATTTCTAACGTATCATAAAATACAACGGTATGATGATAGAAGAGATAGTGTCATATGAATCATAGAGCGTATCCGTCAATTTCAAAAAGTCACAGCCTGGTCCTATAAAAGTGGTCTCTAAGACGATGAACCGTATGATTCTAGCTTATTTGATTGGCAAGGGCCACCGAGTTAAACCTGAGACGTCACAAAGTGTAGGCTGGAACATCCCGCAGACAACTGAGCATTGTAATCAACATCTCACGGCCAAACTTGTGTTCCAAAACGATTAGTTTGTAAACTTCGTTGCTCCGAGAAACATCCATATCGATCGAAGCATTTTAAGCACTAACAAGCGACATCGATTTTTGTTTAATGGTTAATATTGATCAGATCCATTTCTATTTTCTTACGCTTGATGTGAAATAACGAAAAGTAAATCCTTCGCTCTAATCGAGTGTTTTGTGAACGTATATGGGACCATTTTTATTTGACAATGGTTGTGTTTCGTTGGCACATTACCAATGATGAGTGCGTCAAATTCAGAAGCATTCACATGATTTCCTTGCGTATACGAGAAGTGTGTGTTTAGGAACAAAGAATGATCTATGATAGACTTATTCTGTTGAAAGATGATCCCGAGTCACATAAGCTTGAGGTTTCGAGACACGTGGAACAAGATCGTACTGTCATTGATGTGTGCAAACAACAAGGAGTCCTGATGCGCAATACGGTTCAACCGGATTCGTTGAACAGTGTTATGCAACAATAGAATGTAGCATCGCTCTCGTGCTGTTTCAAGGCACGCACAGTTTGATAGTTCAGGTTGTGGTATGTGTGCGACGAGAAAGTGTGCAAATAAATGGCGTAATATTTGATGTCCAAAGTGCGCAAATAAGGGGCATAATGTATATTTGATGTCCAAAGTGATGTGTTGCTCACATCCCCCGAATTGATGTGAGCAACACATCACTTTGGTCATCCATAAGCGCCTTGAGAGCTTGACCACGAATCATTATGCGATTCTGTGATTCAACATCGGGGTTCGTTGTACGATCAATATGCAACAGTTGCATTCGAGTATAACTTTGTATATTTGATGTGTTCATCAAAATGCGCGAACCAGTGAATGCATTGAAAAATGTGGTTACGCATTACTCGGAATTATCACCAAAGACAAGATGCTGTACCGAAATCGTGTGCAAGTGAACTGCACATAAAGGTACACATCGTTTAGGAAAAAACAGCCTACAGACAAGCACAGCATTAATATGTAAACCTTGAGATTGCGAAGCATCAAAACAACAGCAACAATGGTAAATTTCACGTGCTTTAGACAAAATATCGATCAACAAACAAATATTTGATTCAGTGAAAGATGTTCACATCATCAGACAGTGGAGTAGGAATATAAATATTTTCGAGTTAAATTAAGACGATGGTCGCAATTTCGTAGTCACACTCCGGTTGTTTATGATCGCGTATAAATTAATTCTATTTCAAACGCAATTGATTAATTTAAATCACGTGAAGCATATGGTCTATCAACAAGCAAACTGAACTGCGTCCAATGTTGCGGTTGACTTAATTATAATTCCGCATCATTACGATGAAATCCAGCTGTTGTGAAGTAGCATGTCCAGAAAAGTTGCACGTCTCAGAATCTATCAGGCTGTTCACAGAAGTTGATTATATGCACGGTTCAATTAAGGTGTGGACTAATCACACACAAAAGGACGATGTCAGCAGCCTTGATTTTCGAAATTCCTCAGGTCTGATACTATTAAAGTAGCCATTGTTACGGGTGTTGACATTCTGGACTGCATGAATGGTTCCCCGAGCTCGGCTGCACTGCTTCTACCTACATGAGAAGGGCCAAGGGCGTGACTGGTGCCTGAAAAACCAGTTTGCTTCGGGCAGATAGAGTCCGTTGGCCTGGGAAGGCATTTCATCTAAGGGAAGGAAAACCCTGATTTTAAACCTCCACTGCATTGAGGGATACCGAATCGATGGAAAGGCTTCGGGAGAAAACCATGCGGAAAAATCTGAAACCGAGTTTCGTAATCGGCTATTTGGTGCACATCACCTCTTTCTGGCAACTCCCTGCTGCCTTGCAGGTCGCACTTGGTAGTGCAAAGGCTAGAGAAGGTGACTCGAACAAACCCCGAGTGGTGCTGGGGACGCTTCTTTGTACCCAAATTCCCAAGACTCTTCATTGAAGCCGGCTCATCCTCCAGGACGAGATAGTCACACAAAAATAGTTAAGTAAAAGTATGTTGACCGCTCCTCTTTGAATTAGATATTCATTGAGAACAGAGTGCGCTTCGCTTATACTTGGTGGCAACGCCACGTATGAAAATTCGAGGCCAAGCGTCTTCGGATGTAACGAAAAGAACCTCAGCCACACAGCCATTAACCGAAATCAACTCTGTTGGTTGAGACCATTCTCGTGGATGAAACCTGAACGGTTACGACGCCACGTGCCCCCGCTAGTATTGGCTACGACGTCCGAAGTAGGAAAAGTAAGTGAATTATAGTCCAAAACGATCTCGCATCAGATGGATACGCGTAGACGATAATGATTCGAGAGTTCAATGAAGCGTCTTCACGGGAATTCAATTTACAAAGGAAATCGAAGCGAACAACTGTCTACCATTCTTGGACGTAAACGTGCGAAGAACAGAGACGGGAAACCTTGAAACAAGTGTTTACAGGAAAGGAACAAACACGGATCAAATCTTAAACTTCAGAAGCAAGCACCCGGTCACGCACAAACGGAGCTGCGTACGAACGCTGTTTAACCGCACGAGAACACATTGCAGTACCGAACAACTCAAGAAAGAAGAGGAGAAATATTTATTCAAACTATTCCAGAAAAACGGTTACCCAAGAGGATTCATCATCCGCAACAAAGACGTAACAATTCACTCACACGAAAACAATACAAACACGGCAAGAGCGACACTCCCGTATATACAAAATATATCAGAAATTACTGCAAGAATATTACGCCCGCTCGGAATCAATGTCGCACACAAACCGATGTCCACTCTGAGAAGTCAGCTGGTGAAAATCAAGGACACGTTTGCAAAAGAAGAAAGAAACAACGTCTTGTACAGAATTCCATGTTCTAATTGTGACAAAAACTATATCGGACAGACTGGAAGAAGATTAGAAACAAGGATACACGAACACAAATTGGCTACTCGACGACATGATCACAAGTCGGTAATATCGGCGCACATGGATCAAGAAGGACACGAGTTTAATTGGGATGAAACAGAGATAATCGCAAAAGGCAGAACTCGACATATACGGGAGTTTCTTGAAGCATGGCATTCGACAGCACGATCAATCAATGAACACATTCAATTGGATGCAATCTACGGACCAATGAGAACACGCCAACAAAGGGCACAATCAAGAAGATCAGCCAATCACACAAGATGAGATCGCAGAGAAGCGAATAAATTCGAATATCGCCCGTCGCCCAATCACTTCGAAAGAAGTTCCGCTGATGATGTCATCTAGTTTGGTGACGAAACGTCCGCAATCAACCATATCAGCTCGGAGAACAACTATGTCTTTCAATGAAGCTATTAGCGAACGCAACAGCCGCTTAAAAATAAACTAGTACATACGGAGATCTTTACTGTTGTAACATTCCCGATTTATTACAAGTACAAGTGTTTTGGTTCAGGATAACAGTTGTGATTAGAGCCACACAATGGTTCGCACTTAGAGAACATTGACGGGTGTGTAGAGCGATTATGTATGAATGAAATCACAAGCCTGATCCTGGCGAAGTGCGTCACAGTCATAGACTGCGCATGGGTAAGGATAACGTCAGGTTGCCAAGGCCTAGACAAATATGGGAAAGGAAAACAGCAATAGCAGTGAGACTCCAGCGAATTTCCGCATGCAGCTCACCACCGGTAGCAAATCAATTTAACACAATGTTAGCTTCTGAAAATCATCAGAATTTCTAAGTCATCTTGAATTTTAATTCACAGAATTCTATTGATGCGAACGCGAGAAGAAAACGCAGGAAGAC
>JACCGJ010025452.1:0-23469 GCA_013407085.1 Atriophallophorus winterbourni | reverse complement strand
ATTCTGGCGACTATGTCTTCGTCCGTGCCACCACTTATTGAAACAATGCTGCCGAGTAGACGAATTGCGTGACGTCTTTGACTGCTTTACCATTGATGGTGATTGATGGGTGCTCATCAGTTAGCACACGGAGGACTTCTGTTTTTTCGGTGTTCACGCGTAGTCCTGCATATGAAGCAAAGTGTGCTAGTCTATCGGTCTTTCTCTGAAGACGTTGGGGGTCACGTGATATCAAGCAGACATCATCAGCGTATTCCCGATCCTCCAAATGCTCGGATTCTTTCCAATCGATACCATTCCTCTCACCTTTTACTGTCTGTTTCATTATCCAGTCTATTACCAACAGAAAAATCATTGGGGACAACAGGCATCCCTGGCGAACGCCAGTCTCAACTGCAAATGGATCGGTCAGTCTTCCGTTGTGAATTACCTGGCAGGAGGCACCTTCATACAGCTGCTTTATGAGGTCCATGTACAGCGGTGGGACCCCATAGTGTGGCAAAAGCTTCCATATGAATTCGCGGTCCACACTGTCGAAGGCTTTCTAAAAATCCATGAAGTCGAGACAAAGAGGCGATTGCCATTCAATGCTTTGTTCAATTATTATGCGGAGGGTCGCAATTTGGTCGATACCAGACTTTTGTTTTCTGAAGCCTGATTGCTCTGGCCGTAACACTTGGTCGATAGCGTCGCGCAAACGCATAAGGATGATGCGTGTAAGTACGTTACTAGGGACTGAGAGCAGCATGATACCTCGCCAGTTTTTGCATAGCCTCAGATCCCCTTTCTTAGGAAGTTTGACCAAATGACCTCTCTTCCAATCATTTGGGAACCGTCTTTCTGACCAGATTTTCTGCAGCAGAGGAAGTAACATATCAGCCGAGGTGTCCAAATCAGCCTTCAGAGCTTCTGGTGGAATCCCATCTGGGCCTGGTGCTTTGCCATTCTTTAGCGATTTTAAGGCAAAAAGGATTTCATTTCGACCGAGGGGGTCGGTGCTTACGTCTAGCAAATTTGCTGCAGGTTGGATGTCAGTGACTGAAGTAGGTGCTGGTCGATTTAGGAGTTCCTTGAAGCGCTCCATCCATCGCTTTCTTTGCACCGATTCCTGACTGATAAGGTTACCTTCACCGTCCTTTATTATTTTGCCGTAAGGTATTTTCCTTCCTGATAAGGTTCTGGTAATGTTGTAGACGGTGTTCAGGTCTCTCTTTTCTGCTGCATTTCCCGCCTCCGTTGCCAGCATTTCATAGAACCGCCTCTTGTCACTTCTGGCACTTCGTTTCACGTCTTTATTAAGGGAGCCGTATTGTTTGATCAGTTGGTTTTTCTGCTTGGTGTCCTTACACCGGAGGATCTGTTGTTTCAGCTGCCTTCTCGAGTTGATCAGTGTCCAAGTCTCACTCGAGATCCACTCTTTGACTTTCTTTACCCGTCTGCCAATTACGTGCTTACAAGTGTCTTGCCAACAGTCTTTCAGAGCGGTCCAGTGTTCATTTATTGGGAGCTCAGGGGTTAAGTTGTTGAGCGATTCGAATCTGTTTTTCAGTGAGATTGAGAAAATCTCTCTTGTACGCTCTTCCCTTAGTTTCTGCGTGTGGTACTTTACAGTAGGTCGACTGCCGGTTTCGCAGAAAGCTCTCAACTTGATTTTAATTTTGGCCATTAGAAGGTAGTGGTCTGAAGCAACATCCGCACCTCGCATTACGCGTGTATCAAGGAGACTATGTCTCCATTTTTGTGAAATCGATAGGTGATCGATTTGATTGACAGTAACACCATCAGGTGATGTCCAGGTGGCCTTGTGGATGTTTCGGTGTTGAAAGATGCTGCCTCCGATGACCAGATCGTTGAGCGCGCGAAAATCTGCGAAAAGTTCACCGTTCTCATTCATTTCACCTAGGGCATGCGTACCCATCACAGATTCTCTCCCTGTGTTGTCTGGACCCAATTTCGCGTTCATGTCACCCATCAAAATCTTGATATCTCGATTGGGTGTCTTGTCTAAGACAGACTGCAGACGCACGTAGAATTCTTCTTTCGACTCAAGGCTAGCATTGTTTGTGGGCGCATAACATTGAATTACCGTCACATTTCTCCCCTTGGAGTTGAATCTGGCTGTGATTATCCGTGAGTCAACGGGTTCCCATCCAATGAGGGCGCCTGCAGCTATTGGGGATAACATAATGGCGACGCCTTCCGAATGACTATGGTTCTCATCTTCATGACCTGAGTAAATAATCCGTTCCCCGGATGTCAAAATCAACATACCAGATCCATTCCATCTACTTTCACATATTCCCAGCAGTTGTATACCATACTTTTGCATTTCTTTCGCGATCTGTGCAGCCTTCCCGGTCTCATACATCTTACGGACGTTCCATGTGGCAATCTTTGTTGTTGCTTTCATCGACAGAAGATTCATCTGCTGACTGGCTTCCGGTGGGCTTTCACCAGTCTGCTTCATTTTTACCTCAGATGAGGTTTCTTCTCGATTCAAGCATGGAGATCTTCCTTTGGTGTGACATGTTGCTTTGGTTTCAGTAGCGGTTTGAGGTTTTTACAGAGTGGGGTTGCTGACCCCGCGTCTAACCCTCCTCCTTTTTCGATCCACCGCACAATCCACCCTGCGGTTTTGTACAAGCTCCCCGCTTTTTATACCGTAATAAACTATTGATCTATTGATCCTTTTGCAGACGGGCTTGGGACCGTCCTCGGCGGAGTATTGTGATTGTGTAATCCGCAGGAAGCGGAGGTTTGGAGTCAGGGTTTCCATCCCCTAGATGGACTGCCCTCCCAGGCTGACGAGCTCCATCTACCCGAAGCGAACTGGTTTTGAGGCGCCAGTCACCCGCCTTCGCCCCTTCTCCTGTCAGTAGAAGCAGTTCCGCCACGAGCAGGCCAGGAGTTGGGCTTCGGTTGTCAGAGGCTATTTAAGACGCACGCCGTATGGGAGCATTTTGTAGGTAGCGGGAGCTTATCCCCACCTTACGAATCAATCCTGGTAGTGGTGGGTGTTTTCAAGCACACCTCCGAAAGAATCTGGGCACTGGTTTCGACTTGGTCGACTATCGCCCTGTGATACTGATACCACCACCCCCGGCTGTGACAACCTTGGGAACCGATTACTAACAAAATGAATGAATTTCGAAAATTTGAGCAGCGTTAACAAAATTCAAACCGGGTGAATTTGGAAATATTTTGTATGCTTCATAAAGAAAAATATAATTGCAGAGGAGCAGAAACGCCAATGCATTTTGTAAACACCGCTTGTAATTACGACCTCATAAAACATTATCTCAATATCAATAAATAGAAGATTAATATTTGAAGGTCAACGTGGAATTTTGCTTCTTACGAATCTTATGATATTGTATTTATTTGATGATCAACGGATTTGAACGTGATTATGACTAGAAAATCTGCAAACGTAGATAATAGAGCACCGACTGCAAGGAAGTTCCAAGGGAATCGATGCCCTGATGATGGCTCTGTGGACCCTTGTCTTGTTTGCTCTAAACAGTTTGTGGATAACCCAAAATCGGTACTATATGAAATATGTTTCAAATGGATGCATATTCTGTGCGGAGAAATGAATCGAATTACATATAAATGGCTTCAGAAGACATCATGCGATATTATTCGCACGATAAGTTGGATTAACCCTCCATCAACAAATGTTACGCACGGAGGTAGTCAGAATAAAGTCACAGCTGCAACTAATCAAACCGCTAAAGTTATAGACGGAGAAGACGTAGAGTGTTTTTCAACATCAGCAGGGGACAAACACAATCCATCTGTGGAGCAGGCTTGTGTGCCATTCTCTTTTTCGACTGCAAACCGTTTACAAAATGGTTATAGTACGGATGATACATCGAATGTGCATGAACTCACCGTCCGGAATGAATAATACTTATGCAGACATGACTTCTCAGGGTCTAATTAGTGATCCCTGTCATGCAACGATTGAATATATAACAGGTTAGCCTTCACGCAGTAAAACAAGTGACTTCTACTAAAAATAATAATAATATATATTCTCGGACATCCAAGGCATGTAATACATGATCAGTTTATCAAAATTGGAACAGCAAAAGAAAATATATTGGTGCAAACGACCGAAGTGAGCGGGTTTTTTAAACATTTTTTCCGTCCGAACGAATATACAGTAAGTAAGAAAAAATTCTAATGTCTAATAACAATAAGGTTTCATTTAAATTTTGTCAGGATTTACGGATTGCAAGAATGGGAAAACATGGAGAACAGAAATGGAAGGTAATTATGGAAATAGTGGAGTGAATTGTAATAAATTGTTATAAAAAAATTGACAGATAAATTATATATGCATCAATTCATGTTTCTTTTACGAGAAGATTGGTTGAGAAAATGGGAAAAGGGAATATAAATCCATCAACATAAGAAAATCTAAGAAATTCTGGGAGATGAGATAGGTTGTGGTTAATAGCATGGGAGTAGGGTACGCTGTGTGCTCCAATACTCTCGAAGAATTGTCGACGAATCGAACTAAAATGTGTTCACCAGCCGGGTTTTCGTAATCTGCAGGAGAGTGAATTGCAAATGGAACAAATCTCGAGCGGATAGATTTCGAGCCAGTTTCAGTGATGGTTCGGTATTCGAAGACACTGGAATATAATGAAAGATATTCTTTTCACCATCATGATGAGACGTCATCAAAGTAAAATAGTTCATCATTTAAAAAAAGAATGTACATTAAAAACATAATGATTTTCAGGTTTTTTCACTTTTTTGGTAGATTTTATTGCTTTGCAAGTTTGGATAAAAATGGGACATTTATAAGCCTCATATGAAATAAAAGACAGATATATACATAATGGTGTATAGAGAATGTCATGGAAGGCAATGTGACAAATAGACAAATATGATGCTATGGCATTTTTTCTGTAAACATTTTTGTTTGTATCAATCAATGTACACTTTTTGAATTGTACCCGGATTTTACGAATATAAATTTTCGTTTGCTCGAAGTTGCTGTTCTCATCTCCTTCGATGCCCGTACTGTGTGCTTGGAGTTCTGACCTAGGATTGCGGAAAGATTGCTTGTCTGCTATAAAGGACCGCTCCATATTTCAGCCGCACCTAATTCTTGGATTTACGGCGGTGATAATACTTTGACGTTCGGACCGGAATAGTCAATTGCCAAGCTGGGGAGAATCGCTTTCAGTTCAATCGAAGAATTATTGTGAGTGGTTACCTTTTTTACTTTTTACACATATACTGTAATTTCACGTAGCCTGAACCACCACAATTTGGTGAGCCCGATTATTTTCGCTATAGCATACTCCCCACTATTTTGATTTTGTAGCATATTTTTACATTTTTTAATCAATATGGACAGTATTCCACAGGCAGCACCTATCCCAGCAGATATTGGTCATTTATCACTTCCTGAGTTTGGCGTAGCAAACCCTAAATTGTGGTTCGCTCAAGTAGAAGCTATTTTCGAAACTCGACGCATTACTAGCCAAAAAGCAATGTACTGTTACGTCATAGGAAGTTTACCACACGCAGTTGCATCGGAAGTTGCTGATATCATATACAACAGACCTGCAGATAAACCGTATGATGTACTGAAATCAGCTTTGATATCGCGTATAGCAGCATCTGATGATAAAAACTTACGTAAATTACTCTCGTGTATCGAGCTAGGTGACAATACACCGTCGCAACTCCTTCGTCGAATGATCGAGTTACAAGGTACAACACCAGTTGGCGAACTGATTTTAAAAGAATTGTGGCTGCAAAGACTACCCAGCGATGTTCGAAAAGCACTTTCGGTGGTCGAAGAAGATTACAAGTTAGATAAGCTTGCTGCCATCGCCGATCGAGCATATGAAAATCATAAGCCAACCATTGCAGTAGTACAATCGCCTCATAAATCAACTCCTTCAACTTTAGAATCAGAGATCTCCGAGTTGAAATCGCGACTCGACGAACTTTGCATGCACATACGTACTTCACGAAATGATCGATCTCGGTCATCACAGAGACACAGTCCGAATAAACGATATTCACGAAGTCGGAGTAAAGGGCCAGGTCTTTGCTATTACCACCGCAGATTCGGTGAACGCGCCTACAGATGCACCAGACCCTGCAGTTTTGTTTCCAAATCTAAAGACCAGGGAAACGATTACGCCAGGCAGTAGGAACGGCTGCACTGCCTGGCAACAAAGTTAACCGTCTCCTCTATATCTTTGACAGCACAACGAAATTTCGTTTTCTGGTAGACACCGGTGCGGAACTCAGCGTCATCCCACCTAAAGAAACCGAACGCAAGTGTCCGTCGGGATTGACCCTTCAGGCGCCCAACGGTACTCGGATAGCCACTTATGGTCATCGGTCCCTCGCGGTAGACCTGGGCTTACGAAGATCGTTCCACTGGGTGTTCACCATTGCAGACGTGAAAACTCCGATTTTGGGTGCAGATTTTTTGTCTAATTTCAACCTCGCGGTGGACATAAGCCAACGAAGGCTTATTGATAACACCACGAAGTTAAATTCAATAGGCGAATACCATTGCACATCCATACAGTCTATTCGAGTTTTGACTCCAGTCGTCACACAGCCTTGTAAGGAACTCATAGTCCAGTTTTCGGAGATCTTCAAACCACAGTCATTCACAAATGTGGTCAAACACCAGGTCGAACACCACATTGTCACACGTGGCCCTCCAGTTTTTGCCAAACCACGTAGACTAGCTCCAAACAAACTGGCGATCGCCAAACAAGAGTTTGAACATATGTTGGAGCTAGGAATCATCCGCCCGTCGACCTCACCATGGGCCTCTCCACTACATATGGTTGAAAAAAGTACCGCAGATACGTGGCGCCCATGCGGAGATTATAGGGCACTTAATCGCATTACGGTACCAGACCGTTATCCCATTCCACACATTCACGATTTTACGGCGTCCCTAAACGGAAAAACCGTGTTCTCGAAGCTTGACATAGTACGCGCCTATCACCAAATACCCGTTGCCAAGGAAGATATCCCTAAAACGGCTGTCACGACACCATTTGGCTTATATGAATTCGTACGAATGCCATTTGGCCTCCTAAATGCTGCACAATTTTTACAGCGTTTCATGGATCAAGTATTTAAGGGATTTCCCTTCGTATACGTTTATATTGATGACGTGCTAATTACTAGCAACACATCGAAAGAACATGTTGAGCATCTTCGAGAGGTTTTTCAGCGCCTATCTCAGTATGGGATTGTCGTGAATCCAGATAAATGCATCTTCCATGTGGAAACACTAGACTTTCTCGGTCACCGCATCGATTCCACCGGAATTAAACCCGTTGAACAGACAGTCTCTGCCATCCGCGATTATCCATGCCCGAGTTCAATCCGCCAGTTGCGCCGATTTTTGGGCCTAGTTAACTACTATAGACGATTCATTCCTCATTGCGCGAAGTTAGCTCAACCGCTTACAGATTTACTTCGCTGCAAAGAAAGAAATTTTTCAATGAATCCACAAGCGATCGAAGCTTTTGACGCGCTTAAATCCGCCCTTGAGCGGGCGACAACTCTGACTTATATATCAGCTGAGACAGATGCTCACTTATCGCTTGTTACCGATGCATCAAACGAAGCGGTAGGTGCAGTACTCCAACAAGAGGTCGACAACACGATAGACCCCTAGCCTTCTTCTCACGGCGACTACAGCCAGCTCAGACACGATATAGTACCTTTGGTCGCGAGCTCCTCGATGTTTATTATTCCATTCGCCATTTCCGGCATTTACTCGAAGGTCGCAGTTTCACGGTTTACACCGACCACAAACCGCTAACGTTTGCACTCGCCACAACTTCCAATCGTTATTCACCGCGAGAGATCCGTCAATTAGACTACATCTCCCAATTCACGAGCGACATTCGTTACCTATCAGGCTCGTCAAACACAGTGGTGGATACGTTTTCTCGGATTCAACTGAGTGCCATCGACCTGCCTGGAATCGATTTGGAACAACTAGCACGTTCGCAGCAATCTGATCCGGTACTAAGTCGCTATGAAACTTCAGAGATGGGACAAATCCGCCGAGTCCCGATACCCGATTCTTCACATTACCTGGTTTGTGACATGGCAAAAGGAAAACCGCGTCCGATCGTCCCATCAGACATGAGACGTAGAGTTTTTGACCACTTGCATGGTTTTTCACACGAAGAGCGACACGAAAATAATTCAGTTCTCGCTACCTCTGGTCTGACATGCATAAAGACATACAACTTTGGACAAAAAGTTGCTTGCGATGTCAACAGAGCAAGGTTCAACGACACACTATCAGCTACCCTGGTACGTTCCCACCAGTTACTGAACGTTTCCAACACGTGCATTTGGATCTCGTGGGTCCACTAGCAGTCTCTAACGGATGTTGCTACATACTTACCTGCATTGATCGCTTTACGCGTTGGCCAATGGCAGTAGCAATCCCTGATATCAGTGCAGAGACTGTTGCTAAAGCTTTTGTTCAGCACTGGATCAGTAATTTTGGCGTACCAAACACCATCACTACTGACCGAGGTTCCCAATTCCAATCAACGCTTTTCAAGGAACTGAACAACATGCTCGGTACGAAACACATTCAGACTACAGCCCATCACCCTTCTTCTAACGGCTAAGTCGAAAGATTTCACCGCCAACTGAAAGCCGCACTCTATTGTGAGTGGTTACCTTTTTTTACTTTTTACACATATACTGTAATTTCACGTAGCCTGAACCACCACAATGCAAGTCCCAACCTATGACGATACATGCATAGGCCCTATGTAACCTGACACTACAGCAACGTTATAAATAGAAAATCAGAAAAATAATTTTTTTAGATGTTTCGAAATTTTTGTTAGAGAGACATTTGTTTACGATAGAAACCTGAATAGATAAAATAAGGATAACTATGTTTAAACAAAAAGGGGGTAAGATAAGCCTAAAGAGATACAATAAGTAAAGGTACATATAATACTAGTCCCAGGTTTTGATGTATGTATGATGTATGTATGAAAGCACAAGCCTTATCCAGGCAGAGTGCCGCACAGTCAGAGACTGCACGTGGGCTAAGATACTGTCAGGTTGCCCAGACCTAGACAGATGTGAGGGGGGAGTAGAAATAGATGTAACATACATAGACACTGAGCAACCTGACACTTAATAATACCATGTATTTCGGACATTGTGAACAGTTCTATACGTGTGCTAATGTACAAAATACTTACAACTGGTTCAATAACCAGGAATACCGTGACAAAATATATTGTCTATAGAAGTGTTTATTTCGAGAATTTCGCATAGCAATGGAGCAGTAAGAGAATCTACGAGTGTTTTAAATTTACCTGTAGATGTGCACATGCGAAAATGGAGTGGAAGAGAATTCCAAAGATGCGCATACCTAATTAAAAAGAAGTTTTGTCGAACTTTAGTGCGAGTAAGGGGAATATGTAATAGCCTCATTCGGGTACGTCGTACAGAACGATTGCAATCTTGGAAGCGCATGGTAGATCTAAGCTTAACTTGGTGCTCTGTGATGATTCGGAAGAAAAGAAAAAGATTAAGGCGAATTCTGCGTAACCATAGCGGGTCAATGTCTAGTAGATTGCATCTTACTTTATAAGATGAAGGATTAGAGTAGCCTAACATGATTTTGCTAATTCTACGTTGAAGGCTTTCTAAGAGAATACATTCACGCCTAGCGATATGAGAGTAGGCTATATTACAGTAGTCAAGAAGTGGTAATACTTTCATTTCATATAGACTTAGTCTACTTTCACGAAGGAGGAATTTTTGATTTATCAAACCAAAATTCTGTCTAGCTCTTGCTATGAGAAATATTACTTGTTCGTTGAAATTGAGAGTTGAAGAATATCTAAATCCTAAGTCTTTGATTTCATTAGAAGGTGCGAGTAGTGTGTTGTTGAGAATAATACTACCGGGGTATTGAGCAGCGTTTACCCATGAATTGCGTCTTTAGAGCTGAGAATTCTAGACCCCATTGTGAGCCCCAACTAGAAAGGGTTGAAAGATCGTCGTTGAGAGAGTCTATAGCCTGTGATACCTCTATGGCTGGAAAAGCTAAAACAAGTTTAATATCATCCGCAAATATAAAAAGCTTTGTGTTTTTTACGAAATCTTGCACATCATTAATATATATAAGAAACAGGAGGAGACATAGTATGCTACCCTGAATGACTCCACTTGGTATAGGTTGTGTTTCAGAGGATATGCCATTAACGGAAACGGAGAAGGTGCGATCAGAAAGATATGAACAAAACAAATGATGTTGGATCTCTAGTCTAGCAATGCGTGATTATGGTGAATGCTTACAAGCGGACTAGGGACACGGCTGTGTGGTGATTGATCAAATGACAATCAATAATACCGTTAAATATACGGCGTAATTTGAATACTGAGCGCGATGTATTGTCAATTCTATTCTTGGGTTCCGTAATGTCGATCATGGATCTCATTATCTGTTCAAGTGAAGAAGAAGTGGTTCGAAAAGTCGATTATTTCACTGCACGTGAAACGTGATCACGTTTCCGACTAGTACCCAGGTGTGACAAACCTCTTTCTAAACTGAGTCTTAATTTCAATCGTGTAGACTCGGATGTTTTCTCAGATAAAGCTAAAACGTTCTTGTCTCTATATGCAGGTAAACATATGGCAACGAACTGGCCGCTTATAGACAACTGTCAGTCTAACTTGCAAGATATGTTTGCTCCGTTGTTGCACGTCAAGCGACACAAAAAGACACAGTGGTGGACACCTGTGATGCGATGGGTGATTGTGATGCGAGAAAGTGCTCCGAAAATTCACAAAGCTTCTCAGGCACAACGGTCCTGGACAAGGAATAAAATGGCCAGAAATAAGGCTGTGGAAATCCATCGCATGGTAAAACGTGATTTGGAATCACATTTGGCACCTGACAATACTGCTGCACGCGCTGCTTGAATATGGTACGTGTTCCTAATTACGTTTTCATATTACTTTTTCTTCATTACGCTACAATCCGGAACTAAAATATTTGTGACATTATCTAAAAAAGTCGAAATCTTCGTTCCACGATATTTTAGACACAATGCATCCTAAAACATCCATGTCTCACCGCATTGAAATTCGTAAGAATCCTTCTTCTTCTTCTGAATCGAAAGCAGAAGGGATAAATTCCCGTTTAAGCTTCATCACATCAATAAACAGGATTGACTTCTGCTGACAAAGCAAGTCCTGAGAATATAGGAACACCACTATGGCACTCAAGGGATCAGGTCCATTCGTCTAAACAAATGGTGATCCAACGCGCTTTCGAATAACTGTTTTGACTGTAGAGACAGGAGACCTTTTGGTAGAGAGTTACAAGTGTTTACCACCCGCGTGGATAGCGTGCTCGCATTACTCAGATTCAACCTTCTAGAATCTGTAACTTAAGGTCATGTCCACCTACTAATCGGAAGTACCGTCTGCATATTGACTGAGAAGAATACGGTGTGTAAGGAGCAGGTCAAATCTTTCCATTCGAAGTTCTGGGGGCTAGAGTATCCTGGTAGCGCTGCCTACACTCCGACAAGTTTCAGCCCTCGACTTCAAAGAATCTATAACCAGAATCCCTAAGTCTTTTCCGATCGTCACCGCTCTAATAGGCTTACCTCCTGGAAAGTATTCACCACCAGTGTCATCGGAGTATATGCGCATGACCTCTTGTCCTCATTTATAGGCAGTGACCAGCGATGTATATAGCTGTCTAAATCATCACTGCTTGTTACAGTTGCTTGTGGCAATCGCATGAAGTGAGAGAATCCCACAGTTTCAGATCATCTGCGAATAAAAGACAATCGATAGCTACCGCGTCCGGAATATCATTCACGAAAATTTCGAAAAACAATGGGTGAAGGACAGATCCCCGCCGCACTCCGAAGCTTGCTATCATCTCTGAAGACAAAACTCCATTCACTTCTACACGGTTTGACCGCCTTGAGATGAATGTTTCCATCCACTTAAGTAGACAACCGTGAATACCCAAACCCTCCAGCTTCACATGCAATCGGCGGGGGGGCACGCCGTCGAAAGCCTCACTGAAGTCGATTAAAATGACATCGACCGCTTGACCAGAATCAGTTAAAGCAGCAACTTTTTCGCGCCAGTAGAAGATTACTTACTCATGAGCGATTTTTGGTGAATCCGTGTTGTTGTGGACACCAACAGAATGGGGATCACTCTCTTCGAGACAGTACGCAGGATAATACTGCTAAGCCATTGCTTCAGCTTTCAAACCATCCTTAGTAATGTCTACCCCATTAGCATCTATCAAATTAGGAATATATGGCGACGAATGTATGCGAATAGCCGTTTTGGTGCACAAGTAGAATCGTCAACCAATTGCTGATCGTACAACATACGTTTTCCGCGTTTTAATGCCGTGCAAAGGTTTCTAGCTTGCCGATAATTTTCAAAGTCAGTGGCGTTTTTCCGACTGAAGAATATCGGCTAGAGCTTTTGACGTTGCCGCAAAAGTTTCCGAAGCTCCTTGTCAAACCAAGGGGGACATTTCGCATTACGACGACATGTGGACAACGGAACAGTCACTTCAATAGCTGTTCAAATAATAATACGGATCACCAGCCAACAATCTTCAAAATCAGCTGATTTATCGAAAGACCAATCGAGAGATGAAGCAACATCCTTAACCTACCCGCGTCTGCCTCTCAAAAATTACTTCTGGGAATTGAATCTGGTAGCCAGCCAGTGTTGCGTTCTCAAATAAAACTTGAGGTGGCATGATCACTACAGCCTAATGGAGTTTCAGTCTGAAGCGGAGTGAATACGAAGTCCAAAATGGACTCACATCCAATATGGCCTACTCTGGTCGGATAGGAAACATACTGCACGAAGCTCACATCAACCACCGCGTCCAATAAGTCCTGATTGAATGACCCAGACCCTTTCTCTAGCAAAGTCCCATCAACATTAGGAGCATTAAAATCGCCAATAATCAAGCAGTTGGAGGATATACCATATTGACATATCGGTGATATCAGACTATCTGCAAGAGTATTGGGATAAACCATACCTATCGTGGCAAATGCAGCTGAAGTCCTTATATGGCACCATAAACTCTCAACCATACCGGCAGTCTGCTGGAAGAGAGCCAACACTGCGACGGAATTATATTGTTGGAAGTACAAAGCAACCCCACTACTGATTCTAGCGTTTGCTGTATCTGAGCGAAAGAGTCTATATCTAGGTAGGGTCAGCTCGGGGTCATCCTGCTCAGGTGAGAGCCAGGTTCCGTCACAGCAATGATCGCTAGAGGTTACTGACTAATCCGATCAAGGAGCTCATCCAATTTGTCCATCAAGCTCCTCGCATTGAAATATATCACTTTCCAGTACCCAGATCCCTTTGAATGCCTATCGTCAGAGGTTCCCAACGAACTTTTGGCTTTATCCCCACAAAAGAAAATCCACAATGCGCAATTTAGTTTCACCTGCGGCTCTGCGCTCGCTAATCTCCCGAATAGCTTCTTGCATTTTCACCCAATCTTCCCGAGAGAATTCACGCAGGATTCGAAGTTCACTACCTTTTAATCTGTAACCCCTCTTTAGCAGTAAGGTTACTTGCAAAGCGGAGTATAATGCAATGTTTAACGGTCTGGAGCAATCATCTGGCGCTGTTCTGCAGCGTAGTGGGAACGCTGTGCGTACCGTTACACCCTTTCCACCTTCGTCGAAAAGGGGGGCAAGACCAGAATTCAAGAAATCCCGTTCCTGTTTAACCCTGTCTATTGCTAAAGCAACTGTTTGCTCCGGCGCATTGTGAAGAATGATGCATGATTTTCTACTATCATCAGTGGTTAGGCTCATGTCTTTATTCCTGATTGCTTTGTCTAACTGTTGTAGTTCCTGAACCTCTTTGGGTTGAAGAACGTTTGTTGCACCGGCAAAACGAACTCCATCTTTTAAACCGAGGACAGGCGAGGAAGCAACGTCCGGAAAGCTGCGTACATCTTCAGATTGCACGCAAACTTGCTGTACACAAGATGTGTGGTGGCTATCCTCCTTCGCGGGTGAGCCACTTTTTGCAATCCCATGCTGGTGAAGAGAATATCTTTCATTATATTTCAGTGTCTTCGAATAGCGAAACATCACTGAAACTGGTTCGAAATCTATCCGCCCGAGATTTGTTCCGTATGCGATTCACACTCCTGCAGATAACGGAAACCCGGATGGTGAACAAATTTTGGTTCGATTCGCCGACAATTCTTCAAGAGTATTGGAGAACATAGCGTACCCTACTCCCATTTCATTAACCACACCCTCTCACCTCCCACAATTTCTTAGATGTTCTTATTCTCATGGATTTATGTTCCCTTTTCAATCATTTGAACCAATCTTTCCGTAAAAAACGTGAATTGATGCATATACAATTTATTTATCTTTTTTTATGACAACTGCATTACAATTCACTCAATTTTTCCATAATTACCTTCCATTTCTGTTCTCCATTTTTTCGAATCCTTGCTATTCGTAAATCCTGACAAAATTTATATTTAAATTTAAATGAAACCTTATTGTTATTAGCCATTAGTATTTTTTACTTTTTTACTTTCGTTCCCATTATTGAACGGAAAAAATGTTTAAAAATCCTGCTCACTTCGGTCATTTGCACTGTTATATTTTCTCTTGCTGTTCAAATTTTGATGAACTGATCATGTATTGCATGCCTTATATGTCCAAAATTATCTTATTATTATCATTATTCCCCCATTAATACCTCCAGATGTCTTAGCAGAAGTCGAGTAAACTTGAAGCTGAGTAACTGCGAGCTTAAAACCGGTCGGTGGAAGGCATATCTAACATATAGTGCGAGCGACATCGCAGGAATTTTTCTGAAGCCAACGATACATCTCCGGCTTCATTACACCAGAGCGCATATGCATCCACATCAAACATATTTCGCTTTAAACAGCTTTAGAGTTATTGGCGACCTGTTTCAAACAAACCAGACAAGAATCCCCAGAGTGAACAGCGGAGCCCCCATTCTCTTGAAGCTTCCTTGCAGTCAGAGCTGCATGAACTATTTTTGCAGATTTACGAGTCGTAACCATGTTCAAATCCGTTGAAAATAGAGTAAAAGTTCTTGTACTAACCATGAAATAGCTGGGTTATCCACAACAATATCAAAATATCGCATTATACACACATCATAACTAGGATTAACCTATTCTAGTACCTTTTTCAAGAAAAAGAAACATATGTATCTATTGATATATACATTTTTTAAATCAAACACTATGCCTAAAGCGTTATATCCCTGCATTTCAATTGAATGTGGGAAGAAAGTAGTTATAGGTATAGCCCTCTGACGTGTGCTAGAAATGGGCTCATTCAAAATGCTCCGACATTCTTGCCAAGCATTACGAAATTTATTGTAAAAATAGTTTCCTGGAGTGGGTAAGCGAAACGCAACAGGAGCTTTTCTGAGGACCACTACCCATAGTATGAACAACCTCGTTGTAGCAAAAGGTACAAATCCTCCGTTGTCATACGCCAAAGTGGCACGAATGCGAACACGCCCATCAATCAAATCTAGTCCTATCCGAAGTACCATCGGTAGGGATCAAAAACCACCACAGGGAGGTAAAAACAACTGCATAACGAGAGCCGTGGCTAAAGATAAGTTTCCAGTAAAAACGCGACAATCTAACCACGTTGCTTTAGAAAGGCAACTAACTGCCCTGGCTGAGCACGTTAGTAGGCCTGCTGGATCCATTAGAATGGCGGAAACGAGGCCAAGTCGTACTCTGCTCATTCTAAATAGGGAAGAGCCGCTGATTCGCGAAAGCAACTCCCGGCGGCAAATGGACCATTCCAGATTTCAAGAAGTTTTGCGCATGAACGGACTAATTGATTGCCAGGTAAGAAGGGTCCATCGTGTAGGCCGGTGGAACCCAACTGTAAGTAGCGCTCGCCCGATTTTGGTATTATTTATAAACCAGCTGGGCAGGGACACACTTCTATCGAAAAGTACTTACCTTGAACGCTACACAAATGTGCGTTTCAAAGTTGTTCAGGATACGGCGCATCAACCAGACTTTCTCGATAAGCTTTCAAAAACGCCCGAGACCGACTTGATAACTTACATGAAAGGGATAAACCTTAGCCGAAATAAAATGTTTAAGACATCTGTTGTTGTAGTCATTGGAGACGTACTCCAAAATGGCCCGCCAGTAGAATACGAGTGCGTAAAAAACTAGTTGACGAGGAAACGCCTTTCAGGACATCGAGGCACTACGCCAGAAAATGAGCAAGATTCGCTTTTCGGTCGTTTCCTGAACGAGGAAATTTTATGTGCAACTGCCATTAGGCCGGTACAAGCTCGTTCGCAAGCGCAGTCTAAACACTTATCTAAGGCTTCGGTCTCAAAACCGGGGTATCAACTACGGTGCTCCGTTTCCGAGTGAAAGTCGATTAAAATGTACGCAGAATATAAATACCCGTATACTGTTCACAAATGCTTGCAATGTTGCGCAATAAGTGGGGAGAGCTCTAGCTTGCTGCACTGGAAAACCAGGTCGACATAATTGCCATTTCCGAATCATGGTTGTAATCAGATGATCATTTGTATCAAATAAGTACGTCATCCATCGTCAGGATTAAGATACTGGTGCTACGGGAGGGATCTTGGCAATTATGATAAATGAAGACCTTCCCCACAGTGAGACATCGATAAAGATTGCTTCTCATACAATCCAACTAACATCGGTATTTCTAACTGTCGCTATGAGTAGACTGACACTTGCATGTGCTTATGGAAGCCCGACTGCTTCACCGATAGACGATCAATTACTGAGGGACACATTGGAAGTACCAAAAGGGCAATGCAACGCATTACTAATTGTTGGAGACTCCAAAATCCCGAGCATTGATTGCGGTACCAAAATGTCTTCACCAGATTCAGCTGAGTCGCAATATCTTGAGTTGTTTCATGTTGGTGCCTTTTATCAGCATGCCAGGGAACATACAAGGTTTAGATCAGGACACACTCCGTCCAATTTAGATTTGGTTCTATCGTCTCATGAAAGAGATATTTTTGGGATCAAATGCCTTTCGCCACTAAGAAAGATAGTAATTCTTCTTGATTAAAATTTAGTACACCCTAGTCACCAAGTGAAGATGTTTTGCAACTTTGGTCGAATGGACATCGTCCAACTACAAAGTCAAGCAATGAATATAAGTTGGGAACCAGACGAATTAGAACCTAGTGTTGAAATCAGGTGGAATATTTTACGAGGGCACCTTTTACAACCACAGGAAAGTTTTGCTCCTCTACATCCAGTAAGAACGCGTGGAAAACACCCCTGGTGGAGCGCGTCTATTCGCAAGGATATTAGATGGCGTAACCGTAGCTGGAGGGCTTACAAATTCTCTGGAACTCACATATCTAGACTGCAGTATATACAGACACGAAATTCAGCGTTTGCGCTGCAAAGGAAAGCTAAAAAGGACTTTGAATCAAGATTTGCCAAAAAGCAAAGAATTACTTAAAAGCTTTTCATGGCTATGTTCAGTCCAAACGATCTGTAAGAGAAGAAATAGGTACGCCTGTGCTGGATGATGGCAACACGGCTTTGACTGCACAGGAAAATCCGATGCTTTGTATTCATTCTTCTGCAGTGTTCATCGGCGCGATTCAAGAGCGGGTGTTTTCAAGCACACCTCCGGAAGAATCTGGACACTCGTTTAGACTTGGACGACTATCTCTCTGTGATACTGATACGGATACTGATCAGTATAAGTATCAGAAAAATTTAGCAGCGTGGAAACAAAATTCAAACCGGCGCGTTATCAAGGAAACAATGATACATTCATACAAGAAGATATTTTGACTATATTGTTTGAAGTGGTGGACGCTCTTCTGTGGCATATCACCTAAAGAAATCTGAATGCTCGATTGCCTTGTTAGCCACATACAGTCCTGTGCAAACTGAACTGAACTAAACCTGTTCAGCGCATACAAGACAATAGTCCCCCGAGCGAGCAGCGGGGCAACGGTTCCCTTGCACCTTCGTGACAGTAGGTGCTGTATTATCTACGTATGTAGATTTTCTAGTAATAACCATGTTGAAATCCGGTTAAAATCAAATAAATACAAACCAAAGGATTCGTAAGAAGCAAATTACCACGTTGACCTTGAAATCAAATTTAGTTCAAGTTCTTCTTCTTCTTCTTCTGAATAGATGGCAGGAGGACTACAGTCTGTGGAAGCCGCTTCACCTCCCGGGTCTCTGCTATCTCAGCGTAGATTTCTCACGAGGAGTTACTGAGCTGGAAGAGTAGGCGAATCGCGCAGGATAGCGTGAAGTTCACCGTCCAATATGCGTTTGAACTGCTCTTCGGTGACTGCCCCGATTGCATCAGCGAAGAGTGCATTCCAAATATTGACCACTCTGGTCCACATGAGAGCATAGAATATCTAGAGAAGAGTTTATCTTAAGGATTTGGGATAGTGTGTGAACAGTAAGAGTTTCTGAAAGCGTTTTAAATTTTCCTATAGATGTGCACATACGGAAATGTAGAGGAAGAGAATTCCAAAGTTGTGCATATCTAATTAAGAAGTGTAACACCATTGTTTTACTGTACACAACAATTAACCTTGATATTGCACTTCCCGTTGATTCGTGTTCCGTGATTGATATCATGTACCTTCGTGTACCTTTTTGGCTACCGCTATAAATCTTCCAGTCAACCTGCCTTTTCTCCAACATTCGTGGGGGACATTATTGTAGTAATCTGGTCTACTACAGAAGGAGTTACGTCTAACTTTAGCGCGAGACAAAGGGATATTCAATAGCCTTGTTCGATTACGCAGATCATATTGAATATAATCGCGAAAGCGCATGCCAGACTGAAGCTTAATTCGCTGTTGAGTTATGATTCGGAAGAAAAGAAGCAGATTCAGACGAATTCTGCGTAACCATAGTGGTTCGACACTCAGCAAATTACACCTTTCATGATAAGGCAAAGGATTTGAATAGCCCAAAGTTATTTTGGTGAAAGTACGTTGAAGTCTCTCTAAGAGAAAAGAATCACGCCTCACCATGTGGGAATATATGATATTACAATAATCAAGAATTGGCAGAACCGTCATTTTATATAGTGCAATTTTACTTTCACGTAAGAGGAATTTATGGTTAATTAAACCAAAGTTTTGTCGTGCTCTCGTTAGGAGATGTTTTGCTTGCTCATTAAAGTTCAGAGAAAAGGAATACCTAAATCCGAGATCCCTAACTTCTTAGAAGGAATTATGGTTAAGCCATTTGATGTAAGTGTGTCACAGGGGATTAAGCAGCGTAATCCCATATAGTGTGCCTAAGGAGCCGAAAATTCTAATCCCCATTGCGCGCCCCAGCTTGATAGAGATGCAAGATCAGTTTTAAGGGATATCAGAGTTTGTGGCATTTCATTAGGTGGAAATGATAGGACGACTTTTATGTCATCAGCGAAGATAAATAGTTTAGAGTGGTTCACAACACTTTGCAGATCATTAACATAGATGAGAAAAAGAAGTGTAACAGGACGGTAATTTACAGGATCTGATAAACTCCCAACTTTGAACAACGGCTTTACTATACCCATCTCCCAATCCTCTGGTAGACGTCCCGAATTGATTGAAATTTGGAACATAGCGGCTGAAGGTGAACTGATGATCCTTGATAAAGGTTTTAATATGGCAGGGTGAATACCATCAGGACCTGGAGATGTCTGTACCTTAAATTGTTGGATGAGGATTCGCACCATGTCAGACGTGATCTGAAAATTGGACATTACTTCCGTCGGCGATATTTGTTCGCAGGATATGGTAGGCTCTATTGCGTAAACTGATTGATATTGCGATGCAAACACCCCAGCTTTCCCAGTGTCAGTCTCCATAACCTCCCGTTCCAAATTTTTGAGATAAGGTATGGGGTTCGATGATTTGACCCGTCGCCGAGTGTACGCAAATAATCGTTTAGGATTATATTTTGAAGAATTTGCTAATTGAAGCTCGAATCGACTTATTTTATCCTTCTTCAATTCTGAGCAAAGATTCCGTACAGCCCGATACTCTTCGTAATGGGCGTCCGATCGGCTCGTTCTGAATTTAATCCAAAGACGCTTTCTTTGCCGCAGGTAGGTACGAAGTTCTCTATCAAACCAAGGAGGGCCACGGGAGCCGGGACGATCTCTGGTTAATGTAGCAAAATCCTCTAAGCGACGGATAATATTCAGAAACCATTTCCAACAGTCATCAATAGTGGAATCAACGGGTAACGTCCAGTCAATTGAGGCTGCTTGTTCAACCAACAATTTCAAGTCCATGTTCCAGAAGTTTCTCCGTGGAAGCCGCGACGGCTGGGCCGGTTTACCCCGAGTCCATTTGAACCGAATAGCACAATGGTCGCTTGTATCGATGGGCTGTTCTACGGATAAGTCAACCACATCTGACTCTCTGGGTGACAAGACCAGATCAAGAGTAGACGGAGTCTGGCCATGTCCATAGCGAGTAGGAACGAGAACGTGCTGCACGAGGTTCAAATCCAGAATCAGATTTAGAAACTCCCGTTGGTACTCATCCCCATTTGTAACGAGGTCCAACCAGTTGATATCCGGAGCATCCAGGTCACCGAGTATCATACAATCGTTCCTCGTCCCATGGCGGCGGAGCTGGTCAAATAATGCCATGATACGTGCGCAGGGTGAACGGTAGATGACACCGATCATTGCTGATCCATTACTGGACTTGATCTGACACCAAATGCTTTCAGCAAAACCACCATCATCTCGAAAACTATCAACAACCTCCACGGATAAATGTTCTTTGACGTATATCGCCACCCCACCACCATGTCGAGATTCAATTCGATCACTTCTGAGTAGGCGGTAATTCGGAATGAATAGCTCTGCATCAGTAATGTCGAGTGTCAGCCAGGTTTCCGTTATTCCAACGATATCTGGCTGTAGTGCCAAGACATGATGGCTTACTTCGTCAAATTTGTTCCTCAAACTCCGCGCGTTGAAACAGAGCACTTCGAAATACTTTAATGGAGAGCAGTTGGATGCTCGATCAGTATGGGCCTCCAGCGAACTTTGGATGGCCTCTTTACTACGCGAAAATCCACAATACGAAGGTCCTTCTCACCCTCCGATAATCTTTTCTTAAGCTCCATCGTAGCAGTCTTCATCTTGATTCTATCGTCAGGCGACAAATCTCGTAATATTTTATACGGTAGACCCTTCAGTCGATGAACGCGCTTTAGGATCTTTTGGGCCTGATCGTCGGAAGCCAGTACTGTTTTCAGAACCCTGGGCTTTTGACACGCCAGATTTCTGCATCCAAGTCGGAACGCTGATACAATTGTGATACCAGCCCCCCTTGGTCAACCATTTTCCCGAAAACTGATTGAAGAAACTGGCTATTCTGTTCAATTTTGGCAGCTGATGTTTCTCCATCTGGTTCCGGTGCATTCACAATAATGAGGCAGCATTTGCGTGCGTCCGGTGAACTGTCAGCTTTACTGCTCAGAAGTAAGATCTTACTCCCTTCACCACATTCCTAGAAAACGGTTGTGATAATCGGCATTCCAATTTGTCGACTCTGTTCGAAATATTGGGCCAGATTGCAGTATCGGCATCTGTATTTATGGCGGCTACAGAGGCATATGTGGCGCTAGCATTTGGGTCTAATTCATTAGACGTGACCACATGTTCCGCAATATCTGAAGAGGCAGATTCCACTTGCACGTTCGATGGCAGTGCAACAATTTTATTTCTTCTAGTTTTCGATCGGCGTCCGGATGACACAGCTTTGCTCTTTTTCGGTGTGCTACCGAGTGGAGGCGTTTTGCTATCAGCCGGAACACTTGTGCCTTGTAAATCATTAACCAGCATGGAGCCACTTATAGGTAGATCTTCCTTATTTGGCAAATGAGAGGACTGCAAGGCTTCCAGACGGGGGATGCACGCTTCACAGATGAAATGAAGGTACGGCTCATGGTAGGTCCTCAACGCCTGATAAGTGGTGTCCTCCATTTTACAGCATCGGGTGTGAATCCAGCAGCTGCATATTGAACATTGCATGGCTTTGGATGAGGAAATAACTTTCTTGGCGCACTTGAAGCACGGCGAAGAAGTCATTGTAACGTAGCCTGCAGTGAATCGTTAATGGAGCAGCAGATTGCGAAAACAATTTACCAGGTTTCACGGGGAATACTTCTCAGTAAATCCCCAGACACGTATATGGTTGCAAATAAAAATTTCAATTGAATCAGAGAAGGAATCTGATTCGATATTCAGCCACAAGACTTGTATTGAAAGATACTTGAAACCTCATAAATTCACACCACGCGCGACCTTGATCAATTTCCTATGATTCAAGATTTCCTGTGAAACTGATACTGATACTAATCGCTGATCAATGTGCTGTTGCGGCTGAAAGGGCCAGGACGGAGCTATTTCGACTACGTTCAGTTCTCACCTGTGGACAAGCTGAGGTACTATTCCACCTCTACAAGGCGATAGTAAGGCCACATATAGAATACTGTATCCAGCAGAAAGATATAATACAGCTAGAAAAGGCACTGAAGCTTACCGCTCGCATGATCGAGGCTTAGCATACACCAACTATGAAAATTGTCTATACGCATTAGAACCTTTCTCCCTTAGGAGGAGGCAACTTAGGGGGATCTTATAGAGACCTTTAAAGTTGCCAAAGGATTAAGCTGTCTCGAATTCGATGACTTCTCTCGGTTCTCTCCTCTGGTTTGTAAACGATGACAACGTCTCAAGCTAAGTAAACAACACACCAGGCGTGAATCCAGAACGCACTTCTTTAGCCTCCGTGTAGTGAACGCATAGAACTCACTCTCCACAGAACTAGGCTCGGCAGCTTCAGTAAATGCGTCTAGACATGAGCTGGACGAACGGTGGCAAGTGCTCTTTCCGGAGCATTACTCTTAAGACTAAATCCATCCATATTTATGGTCAAAAACCACAAAATATTCGGAAAATCATTTTGAAACAAGAAGCGTTTCTTTTTCATTTTTGGTATTTGTTGAAATAAACTGCTGTCCATCGTCTTTTCATTCGATTAGACATGCAACATGCATTAACGCTCTCACCTTTCGGTGAGAAAGAATCTGTGCACTCGTTTCGACTTGGGCGACTATCGCTCTGTGATACTGATACTGATACTGCAAGTCTGCAAGATTTGCGGGCCACCTGACGGTACGACCGGAACGAGTTCGGGGACGGATTTGGGGTGAGTATATACATGGTTGGGTAGACTGTGTGGACTGTGATGAATGTTCACTTGGATTTGAGGGACTGGGTGGGGATGGAACAACTACAGTCTTAGCAGTGCTTTCAATCTTGGTTGGAACAGCGTCATGTTCGGAAGAGACAG
>JACCGJ010025451.1:0-39728 GCA_013407085.1 Atriophallophorus winterbourni | reverse complement strand
CGGAAGTGCTGCACGATTGCACATCCGTCGTAAGTAAACAAAGGTTAAGTGTAGAATGGACAGTGGGGTAAGTGTTTTGAGGAGCAGTATGACTAGCGTCCTGACCGATGTATGCCCGGTTCAGGCGATCTGTGCTGACTGAATGCTTATGATAGTTTCGATTGAGGATGAAGTATACTTCTTTTCGTATAAGTTCTTCGAAGAAACTTTCGTGTGGTGATTGATGAAGAGATTTGCGCTCAGAGTCACCGCATACGTATTTATATGGACAAGAGTGAAAATCTTGAATTGGCCGATCTAGACAATGGGCGTGATGTGCGGGAAGAAATCAATAAGTCTTACAACATCAACATGTCCATCTGTATAATAGTGCTCATATTCGAAGTTACAAAATGCTATCTACCGACTATAGAACAATCACCAACAATCTGTCTGACTGTTATTTGCTCTGAATTTCTGGCCGATTGCATTTAGGGTTTCTAACTATTCTGTGAAAATTTTCAGTTCGATAGTCCTGCCAACGATTCGCCCTCGGGAACAAGCCTGGTTGCCATGGACTACGACAGCGCAGATTCCCTCTCGGAAACCGAGTGCAATCAGTCCTCAACATGTGTGACAAAATCCGACACAGTGAGCTCACAGTCGTCTATTTGGAATTTCGCTCTTATTCCCTTTTGGTCCTGTCCTGCATGTCAATTTCCTTGAATTTCTTTACTTTTATATTATGATCATTTCGATCAGATTCCGGTCTGTTAAACGAGTCCTGTCGTGTACGCGTTTGTCTTGATCGCCAGCCAAAGCTGTGCGGCTAATATCGTGCTAAATTGATTGGCCAACGGTAGTGAGCTCCATGCTGAAACACGCTGGAGTCTCACTACCATTTCTATTTCCCCCTCATATCTGTCTAGGCCTGGGCAACCTGACAGTATCTTAGCCCACGTGCAGTCTCTGACTGTGCGGCACTTTGCCTGGATCAGGATTGTGCTTTCATTCATTCATTCACCAGGACATGCTTGTGAACTTCGACGATTTGGATTTTGTGTTCGCTTTTACACATATGACACTTTTACCATCGCTATTCAATATTACGTTTCTGATTTTGTGGTTGAAGATTGTAAGCGGTGTTGTGGTGGTTGCTTAGACTGCTCGTTCGACATACGTCGTGGTTTTTATTAATCGGTATCTTTAGCTTTAAAAATAAATTGGAATGAGGCATCCAGGAGAGCGTTTTTTTACATAGTTCGCCGCATTTCAAAATTTTTTTCTCCTGATCCGTAATGTTTGTATGAAATCCGCAAGCTTGGATCCAGGCGAAGTACTGCACGGTTAGAGGCTTCCAGTGGGTTAAGATATTGTCAGGTTGCCCATACCCAGGCGGATATAGCAAGTACAAATGATGGTGAGATTCCAGTGTTCTTCCAAATGCAGCTCAGTACCAATGACAGTCCTTTTAAAGCGGTGCTACCTGTACAAATTGACCAGAGTTAGTAAGCTGTATTCTGAAACGGGCTGGAGTCTCACATCCATTTCCTGTTCTTTTTCTTCCACGTATCTGTCTAGGCCTGGGCAAGCTGACAGTATCTTAGCCCACGTGTAGTCTCTGACTGTGCGGCACTTTGCATGGATCAGGATTGTGCTTGCATACATACTTGTACAGTACAGAAATGTTGTACAATGGCATATCTATGCTGTTTGTTATATTTCAACCGTGTTTATACGTTTATTGCATCGTACATACCGATACTTGATTTCATTTGTCGTTTATGAAAATGCGGTCAAAGCATCTGTTCTTTGCTTTTTTTCAACACAGTTTCACCAATATTGTGAGCTGCACGGGGGGTGCCTCACTGTTATTTTCACTTTCTTATATCCCCCTAAACCTGAACAGCTTGACAATATGTTATCCCACGCATTGCCTGTGATTGTTTCGACACTTTGTCTAGATTCGGTCGTGTGATTTCATACTTACTGATGCATAGCGTTTAACCATCATCACCACTCGTTCAGGGCCAATCTGGTTGATATCTCTGTCCAATCTGGTGCTTTGAGTGACAAATTTTCCGCTCGTCTATGCACAATTGCCCTGTTTCCCCACCATGTAACTGCTGTGCATGGATGTGCAATCGTGCAGTACTTATGTGCTGTGCGGCTAACACTGTGCTAAATTGATTGGCCAACGGTAGTGAGCTGCATGCTGAAACACGCTGGAGTCTCTCTACGATCTCTATTCTCTGTTTCCTTCCTTCTAGGCCTGGGCAACCTGACAGTATCTTACCCCCACGTACAGTCTCTAACTGTGCGGCAATTTGCCTGGATGAGGCTTGTGCTTTTATACATACATACATGTAACTGCCGATTGTTGAGACAAACGTATCCACTGATTCGTTGGTGGTATCACGATCACCTCTTTGCATTTTATCGGTACTGCTCGCAGGTGCCGAATGTGGAAGACGCTACAGTCTGTCCTGCTGGGAAACGGGGCCGTCAGGGCAAGAAAAAACAAAAAGCGACTGCTATGCAATCCACTCTATCAAACGCGCAAGAAGCTCCACCAGTTAATCGGGAGAAGAACCCTTTCTCGTCACATCCAGTGGTGCGGATGTGGTCCAAACGCCGTGCGCAATCGAAAAATCCTGATCGTATCTTGAGTCGTCCAACGTTATTGCACATGGTAAGCTCGTGACTATCAAAATGAAATGTTGTGAATAGACACCAGTTTGTAGACGCGTGATTTTTTATCGTTTAATAAAACACTGATCAGGTGTGATATTCTCGTGTTCTGTAGATTCCTAACCCGTTTGAGAATAGCTGGTAACCGAAAGCCAAGTCGTTCTAACCTAGCTGCATGGACATAGAACACAACAGGTTGTGCAGTTCATAGGCCAACACGCTAGTGTAGTTGTGGTTGTAATTCCATCTGTGGATATCTATATTATGTATGTATGCATGAGGGCACAAGCCTGATCCAGGCAAAGTGCCGAACAGTCATAGAATGCATGTGGGTTAAGATACTATCAGGTTGCCCAGGCCTAGACAGATATTGGATAAAATGGAAATGTACTGGATGATACCTTCGAATGGAAACATTTTGCCGATTATGTTTCACTGTGATAATAACGGTCACTTACCCGCATATCTGTGAGTTCTCACGTTTGTGCTGAATGATCATTTAATTCAAATTATAGTACACTATACTCTTGTGTTTGCACACTTATACCATTGGTTACTTTTCCCGTTTTACTGTATTATTTCGATGGTTGGGCAAATTTTCAACATCTCGCAACCCACCTGCAGTCAGTGTGAATGTGTTGCAATTGGCCTGATGCATGTCTGCGATTCCGTACGCAAACTGTGACGCTTTCTGTTTTGTTTGCTAGCTCTTGGCCGAAGAAATGCGAACGGAGCGTAATCAATTAATGCAATGCATCCGCTATGTGGTCAATCGGAACTTTTTCCTGAACAACTCAACCACCGTGGACAAAGAACCACCCGTCGAGCACGTTTAGAATTATTTTCAATACATATTTTTGCAGAAATTAACGTTTTCTTGCTGATTTGTCTTCTCCTAAACCTCATCACTTGAGATGTAACCGTTTTTGCGTTGAGTACCAAGCTTTTACAATCTAAATGGATTTTTGTAAATTATCAGTGACCCCTATATCTCAGCGACTTTTAGTACCGATTTCAAGCTATTTGGGTTCCCCGTTCGATTAGAACTCAATGAAATGTATGGAATCCGCGTGAAATCCTGGAACTAGGCGAAGTGCCACACAATCGTAGATATAAGGGCTGAGTTACTGTGAAGTTGTGTAGCCCTTAGCAGATATGTAAGTAATGGCTTCGAGGCTGTAGCACGCTATAGCTTGCTTCTCATCATCGTGAAGTCAATAACAGTGTGGGTCACTTTTCATGAATTTAGATTGCGATTTCATTAACGGTGGTGTCACCTTCCCAGTGCAGAAGTACTGGACTTCATTGTCAAACTAATTGCATTAAGACAAATTTCTAAATCGACACACTCATCGCTCAAATATGTATGTTAATTGAACAATTCTCTTCGTAGTAATTAAATTAGAGTTCGGAGACAATCGTATATAGCGGCCGTCGTGTTGCTAATAGCCATTATAATTTAATCAAAATTGGGAAGCATGCATCATGCCGCAGACTTCATTCACACCATACTTGCCTAGTCCGTCAGGCCAGATGTCACAAATGCGGAAAATCCGGTCATATTCAATCTGTTTGTTGAACTGCTGAAACACGTTGGACTGATTCCAGAAATTCTCAGGTTAGCTCTATTAATGAAGAGTTTAAATTATTATTTCTGGTAGTGACGTCCTGCGATTCTAGCCACATTCATATTGTGTTTCTAGTGGTGCATCATTCGATTTTATTCTGATTACTGGTAGCGTTGAGAAACTTAATAGCCAGAGAAATTTAATCCAGTTTGCTCCTCATGCAAAAGTCCAACATTCTAGCCTCAAAATGAAAGACTTTACCGGACATTAAATTTTTGTTATTGGATCATTTTTGATTTTTATTCCAGATAAAAATGAATACTTCTGCCGGACGATTTATTGTTATTAGAACTGGCCTACCCAATCTTGGTTTGAAAGCAATGCAATCTTTATAAGTTAGTCTGAAGATACATCAGAATTGAAGGATCTCATAGTAAAATGTTCGCAGGCAACAGATGGAATGAGAATTCCTCCAATTTCTCTTGAAGTAGAACTAACTTCAGTGTTCCTCAAACTCTATCTTATTCCAAATGGACCTGGATATAAACCTGTTGAAAAAGCTTTGAAACATCTATGTTCTAAAGTTGTCATTGTTACGATTGAAATCCCTGCTTGGGGTACGACTATTGTTACACCGTTGAAATCTGATCGGAAGACCCTAAGGATTTGCTGTGATTATCGTCTTACATTAAATACTAGATTGTTGAAACAAACATGCAAGACAGTTGAACCTGAGAATATTTTGAATAAATTTACAGGATCTAAATTATTCTCGAAGATTGATCTCAAAGATGCCTACCTAAAATATCGTTGACTGGTCAGTCTTCAATTTTAAATACCATCAACACACCATTCGGTACAAATTTTACCTAGGGTTTGTGCAACTCTCCTGCTATGTTCAAACAAATCATGAATGTTATTACTTGCGGTATGAATTGAGTCGAATTATATCAGCATGATTTTATTGTGTGTGCGAGAACGCGATCCCTTCATGATGAACGTTTATTGGAACTTTCGTAGATTCACTTCTAAAAATATTCAAACAAGTGTTTGTTTTCTCTGTTTTGAATTTTAAATGCCTTGGATATATTGATGATGTTAATGGATATAAACCAGATCCAATTTTTTTACTTCCACTGGCAAATGCTAAGTCTCCAAGAAACATGACAGAATTGAAATCTCTTATCGGTACGTTGCGATACTATTCGTTGTTCACTCCAAATTTCAGTATGAATGCTTCACCATTATTTTCACTGCAATCCAGAGAACATTCTGTATGCACTGATGAACATAATCATTGTTTACGCAGCATACTATCCTTTCTGAAGTCACACGCAGTTCTTCATTTATTTAGTCCCAGAATTCCCTCCTTTGTAATTACACATGCGTCACCTGATCGTATGGGTATTGTTCTCGAGCAAAATGGACATGTAGTAATTTGCGTATATTGCATGTTAACTAACTCCCGAGAAAGGTTAGGCCTTAGCCGTATATTGGACCATTCAACGTTTACACACATTTTCGTTTGGTCATCTTTTTCACCATTGTTACTGATCATGAAGCTTTGAAATTCGTATATGATGCTCTTAAATTTATTTCGAAATGTTCTCCCTCAATGGCTGAAAGATGGAGTATAGAACTTAGTTCTTATGAATATGCTATTGAACATCGAAATGCTGAACGCATACAGCATGTAGATTACCTGATACGTTAATCACTTCTAGCCGCTAATTCTGATCATACTTTTGGTCCTCTTTTTGTGTAACCACTCGTGTGTCGTCATCTATTACTTCGTGACACGAAAAGTGTCTATTTTGCTATTTTTACTGCTTTGAAGAAAGGATGGAATTTAAAATTTGGAGAAATTTTCCATCATGTTTTACCAGACGTGATGAACTCTCGTTGACTCCTGGTGGTTTATTATGCTTGAATGATAGATTGGTTATTCCTCCTACATTGCGTAAGGTTGTACTAAATGATTTGCATTCTGGACATCTTGGGATAGAAAAGATGAAGTCTCTTGCCAGAAGTTTATGCTGGTGGCCTGAAATAGATGTAGACATACGTAGAACTGATATTTTTCGTTGAGCTTGTCAGCATAAAGTTTTCCGACAACCATCCCAAGAGACACCGTGGCCAATGGCATGTGAAGCTTGGCGGTGCATTCATCTAAATTATTGTGGACCATTTTTAAACAAGTAATATGAATTAGTTGTGATTGATTCTTATTCTAAATGGCCCGAATTCTTTTTCACGCCATAATCAAATTCTAGTTTTACTATACTTGGTATAAGGAAATTATTCAGCCTCAAAGGAGTAACTATTGCTGTTGTTAGTAATAATGGCAAACAAATTTTCGGCTGCACGTGTTTTACAATGGTTAAATTCCTTGGGTTGTCGACACGTATTCGCTGCACTTCGACATCCACCATCCAATTGATTGGCTGAAAGTTTTATGGATACGTTAGGGCGAGTAATTCAAAGTTTTAATGGTCCAAAAAGCAAATACTTCACAGTAACCACAGCTTGAAAATATAGGGAATGCATAAAAAACAACGCAAATGTTTTATACATATGGAAATTCAGCACGTGTATTCAGGTGCAAGGTTGGGTTTGGTCAACATATACTTGTCAAGGTGAGCCTTGAAAATGTTCAGGCTTGTTGCGCAAATGATATGTGGGGGCAGGCAGTTCCATAGAAAACAGACTGTGACAGCAAAAAAACATTCGACAATTTGATCTGCAGTGTGGAATACTTAACTTGTAGCCATGCGGTTTGCTACCACGTGCTTCTTGCCTATGAAACAGGTGTTCAAGTGGGTGATCCACTGTATGCAAAATGTTGGAAAGCAGGATCAAGTCACCCCTGAGACGACGGTACGAAAAGTCAAAGAGGTTTACTGTTGCAATCCGCTCCCCGTATGGCCTGTTGTATAGACCGGTCACCAGTTTTGTAGCGCGGTGGTATACCCGTTGCAGCGTTTTGTGCACCAACTACATGTGACGAACTTGATCGATTTGTTGACAATTTATTAATGCAATATCGGAATTGTACTCATGAAACTACCTGAAAAACTCCAGCTATGTTATGCAAATCCAGATCCCTGAGATCCAATCTGCTGGGTCTGGGATCAGCAGAAGTTTCATTTTACCGTGGCAATGAATTCTGACCCAGTACTGGTATCGTGCTTGGCAATATCGGTAAATGCATAGTAAAAATAATGGACCTTGATGATAGCACAATGTATCGTCGTCACGTGGATCAAATTACCTACAGAGATACAGGTCAGTTATGTTCCGATTGTGATTGCATTGACAATCATAATACCATTATCTTAGATACCTCTGAAGATGCTGCACCGGGAAGAGTATTAAGAAAATCAGAACGTTTGATAAACAAAGTGGCCTGGGATTACTAGAAACAAAGTATCATGCGCAAACTTCAGCGGATGTGACAATTGTACTACGGACAACCACTAACTGTTTATTCATGTAAATTTTATAATACGCCATTATTGATTAATTGTGCAATATTCGAAGATCCTTCGTTATCAGTTGCTTATTCTGACTGTTAATTCTGAGTTTCGTACATAAACCGAACTCTCATTTCACTGTTCTTGCATTACAGAACGTTTAGAGCGGTGAAGGTATACCTATAGTTTTTATAAATGATAACGGAAGCCATTTCCCTGTTTCACGTTTTACTCAGTATCTATATTCATTTGGTTGCTAACATTTGTTCACTGGAGCAAGATATTCATAGTCAAATTCATTAGCCGAAATTCTTACGAGTTTGCTAAAACGCGCTATTTTATCTTATTATAAAACTACATCAAATGGACTTGATCGTTTTGAAGAAAAAGAAATTTCTTCAGTTTCGTAATTGAAACATTTTATCAACGAAAATTCAACATCTGTTTTATCTAAATATCGAATGCGAGCCGGTATTTCGATATCATAGACACAATTTGTGTATCATGAAGTTGAATATATGAAACGGGGTTTGGGACAGTCCATAGCCATCACATAGTAAACGAAATAACGTTTTTGCTTCCGTTCGATTATCAAAACATTTTCTGGAGTTCGTCTGAATATTGAGACCTGTATCACAATGTCAGTATATTGCTATGTTCTTTGATTAGCAACATTTGCTGTGTATTCATATGACTATTTCTAGCGAAGGGTCTTTTAGCTGTCAAAACCAACGCTTGTTTGACTAGCGACTTCCGCCAAGTAGAGGAACAATTAATATGCAATTAACTCTAGATATTTTGTCAGATATGCGGTAATTAAGAACGCTCAACAGAGATTACCGACAAATTTGCTGTGCTCCTTAAACGCCACTAAAAAGCGGATGACGGCATTGTGATACAAGTCTTCGTTCTATAAATTGAAAATGCTCTTGATTCTGACAGCAAAAGACGTGTTCTTATATGACTATATGCCATCGGTGTGTGGGTCGCTATTCTTAAGGGAACCCGCGCATTTCCTAACAGCGAAATCCTTACAGTAAGGGATAGTAAGGCCTTCTCATCTGTGAGCTAATTAATTGTGAGGTGCATTAAGTGGTACTCATTGAGAGGCTGCTTTTACATACTCATTATTGACTAAACGTATTTTGTGCGTTTCCATTGTTATATATTTTTGAATGGCGTTAATATTTTCAGAATGCTAGACAGTGCTGTTCTGGCCAAAATTTATTTGTTTCACGAGATGGAGAGGTAATAAATGTGAACTTCCATCACATCAAGTCAATAGTAAAATGGTTCAAATCAATTAGCAAAAACAACCTCGGGTAAACTAACCGTCAGCACACGCAAATCTGCAGACTGGTCAATCGATGGTTCGATGACACCCTAAAATTCTTGCTCCAAGTCTCAAAAATGGAACTCGCAGCAGCACACTTACCGATCTCACCGATTTGTAAGAATTTATGGATCGATGTTGCTCCGAAACAACGGTTTGTGTTAGAGACAAATCACGGAAAACTGACGTAACGGCAGTTTCGCTAAGACACTGTTTACAGCCGAAATCATAATCAACTTCGAAGAATTGATTTAAATCTACTGTAATACACTTTAGATCGCATCAACCCCACAGTTTGCATTCCACAAGTGTACAAAATATCCTTCAATTTTCCACGGTTATCATAACAAGAATAGCAAATATCCGACAAACTCTTCATCGAAATATAATCATCACTATCTGAAATTTTTTTTCTATTGAACGCAATAATCATTCTATAACATGGGTTAGCCCATTGGTTGAAAGTAGGGATTATTTGTATGTCGAAGTTAGTAAGTACCATCGTGTAAATAACGAAATTTTGTGTACAATATCTTCCTATTATCCATTTAAACAATTTCAATATTTTCGCATTCGAGGGAATGATCTCCCAATTTTTATAATTATCGTCTTCAACATCGTGTTCCTTACTTTCAATTTCTAAATATTTAAATCGAATCTACCTCTCATATTTTTTGCTTTTCTGTTTTCCTTTTTATTTTTCCCAATTGCCTCGTGCCTACTAATTCAAGAAACAGTACCAAAATTGCTGAAAAAATAGTGGAGAAATTCTGAAAGATACATTTATCGGAAAAATTATCGCAATTAAGTTTCTAACAGTAAACGTTCTGCAGAAAATCGCCAAATCTTTCATTAAACATTGTGGAACGTGTTACGATTATCCGAAGAGTGCTATGTATTTTTCGATTCGAGATCCAAGAAGAAAGATGGACACATCTGGCTGAATGAGTACCATTGAATACTGTCTAATTTAGTAGATTTGTTTGTAATTGACAATGAAGAAAACGTACAACGCTTGAAATCTACAGGTATATCAAAACTAAATGAGTATTTGTCAATAAATCCGTTACAATATTGAAGCAATCAATATAAACGAAAAACATAACTCATTTATTCGGGTCAATTGAGTCAACATCTGGGTCAATATCAAAAAGAATATCAAGTGCGTACCACGTCACGTACACAGGTGAAAACAACTTTAAATGTCGAAAGACCGAACGTCACACGCTCGACTGTGATTATAAAATATGTGTCACAGCAAATCGAGAGCAAAATAAACAGTGTTCATAATAAAAGGCTATAAAAGCGGTGTGGAATATGAGTTTGATGGAACAAAGAAGACAAACAATAACCAAAAATTAATTTGATGTATACCGTTATTTAAATATAACATACACCGATAAGAACACCATAATACCTCACCAATGGAATCGTATCCCAAATAATAAGGGATTATAAGATTGCCCGATATTAGTCTCAACGGAATTTATACTCATATTCAAATTGTTAATCAAAACTCAGTAAATTTTCCCATATAATTCTACATTCCAGAGAATTCGTATATTATATTACATTATGAAAAATATTTTAGAAAAATGTGTTCTTATTTCTCTGACATAAAAACGAATTACCTAGACTTCGATTGGCAACTCCGTCACAAACGTTAGAGTGCAAACTGATCAAAGCCCACAGGATTCTCTTATGTGTAACATTGCATTAGAAATATCTAGTTCTTTTTCTAATCACAGTTACAATAACCTGCATAACCTGTAGGCTTTCTAGGAAACTCTCGAAATATCACCGCTTAACGCATGAGCCGATGACACCGAAATAATAAAAACGTTATAAGCAGTATCAGTATGACATGGCGATAGTTGACCAAGTCGCAACGAGTGGTTAGATTTTTCCGTTTTGCTTAAAAATATTCGCCGGGTAGACAACAGGCGTGTGGTAATAATTGTTGCATTTCAAATAGAATGAAAGGACTATGGAAGAAGTCAATTTCGATAAAAATGTAAAACATGGAAGCGAAACAATGTTGTGATTTTCCATAATGATTTTCACAATATTTGTCGTCGTTTCTTGTCAGTAGAAAAGGAGATATATTTTCCTATTGGTAATGCTCCGAAAAGAGCAATTGGGCAACATGTTGGATCTTATTAAAGTATCGAGATAGCTTAAGTAGGGTTTTACTAGAAAACAAGATTTACTCCCAGGCTAACACTAAATGGTCGTTTCTTCCTAACGGTGACAGAAATACTGATTAGGGAAAAATTTTCCAGGCATATCTCCATTGGCTACAATCCAGTCCGCTTCATCAGCCCTCAGGTGAGAAAATTATTTAATTCAATTCAATAGACTAAAAAGCATATAGCTTTCCAAAAACCACATAAAAATATGGGAATCACGAATAGCGCAAGTAGTAAAAACCAGATTTGGTACAAAAATGAACATTCAGCATCTACACTTGACCATGTTTTTCCGAAAGTTCCAAAAGATGTCCAAAACCTCTCTTACGAATCAACTTTGTGTAAAGGTGTCATGTCAACATAATAATATAGGCGATTCCCTGGTTTTATAATCCACCAATCAAATACCGGCGTAATATAAATCGAGTTGACTGAAATGCTGTACGGCTTTCCTTTTCACTATGTGACTGGTTCTCTGAAACCAATGACATAGAAAGTAAACGGTCAGTCATTATTCGCAGTGTATTAAGTTTTCGAGACCATAGTCTCATTTTCGACCTGTACGGCTAAAAAACACGCAAGCTTGATAAACTCTCCAGGTAAGATGCAACATCATTAGGCGCGACAGAAACTGGCGGAGATACACAGCCTTTCTGACCTATAGAAATTGGTCTTGATATAAGGCTTCGAAAAACAACACAGTAAAGCTACAAAGGAGGCTTAAGCGAAGCCACGAAACTTACCTGGCGCAATCTGCTAAATGTAACCCAGTGGAGTATTTTAGTTATGTTTAGTCTAAGTGAAGGAAAAGAGAACAATGTAGTAGATAGAGAGGAATTGATTCTGAGGTTGCGTGTGTTCCAGTTATATCCACATACAATTTTTAACCCCCATACAACTACAGAAGGACGAAAGGCCGTGCGTGGACGAAAAGTGTATTGTAATTAATGTAAGGTGAACAACGATAAAATTTGAATTACAATAATGTTGATTGAATATATTGATTATCATTTGAACGGTCGCCACAATCCCGCTAGGTACATCAGGGGACAAAATGTGGCAGAAAAATTGTTAAGTAAAAAATAGATTTGTACAATCTCGACAATAAAAAATGGAAAGCTCTACAAATTGCTATAGAATTCCCCCTTAGAGCGTCGGAAACAGTGAAAAGACGCTCGAAAAAAGCATTAGGTTATGAAATCGTCGAACTTTGTGTGGAAATGTACCTTGCGACCTGAACGCGTTTCTCTGTCATGTGGTTTGAGACACGAACAGAATGGGGGTTTATCAGGGATAAGGTTGGTTTCTTGTGAATCAGATGAAGGGACGTGTTGGTCTGTGGTAGACGTCTGTGGAGTAACTTTTCGTGTAATTGCGTTCCCTTCCGATGTTGATTCCACGTAAGCAACTTTAAGACGATCGATACAGAAGGTTTCTTTTGATCCGTTCCGGTCGATAACGAAATACTTGGAGTGCCTGCTGAGCACCTTGTACGGACCGGTGTATGGTGGTTGGAGTGGTCGACGTACATGATCTGTACGCACAAACACAAAGTCGCACGTAGACTAGTAAGCTGGGATGTAGAACGGTTGAGGACGTTGTTGAGTTGGGATGGCTCGTAATGATTTCATGGAGCTGTGAAGGTGACTGACATATTGTGGAGCTGTAATATCTAAATGTGAATCAGATCATGTCAGGAATTCGCCAGGTAGGTTAAGTGAACTCCCGTACACCATCTCTGCAGCTGAGCAACCAAGGTCTCCTTTCACTGTGGTACGAATACCAAGAAGCACCAAGGGGAATGACTCAGACCAACGTTTATATTTCACGTGACTCATGATTGCGACTTTGAGTTGCCGGTGAAATCTTTCGACCGAGCCATTTGAAGAAGGATGGTAGGCTGCAGTCTGTATGCGTTTTGTACCGAGTGTTCTGTTTAATTCCTGAAAAAGCGTTGACTGAAATTGGAAACCTCGGTCAGTGGTAATAGTGTTCGGTACACCGAAGTTGCTGATCCAATGTTGAACGAAAGTTTTCGCAACTGTTTCTGCACTGATATCTGGAATGGCTACAGCTAATGGCCAACGGGTAAAACGGTGGATGCAGGTCAATATATAGGAACAACCGTTAGACACCGCTAATGGACTAACGAGATCCAAGTGAACGTGCGGAAAACGCTCAGTAACAGGTGCAAATATACAAGGGGAACTGATAGTGTGACGTTGGACTTTGCTCTGTTGACATCGGGCAACTCTTGGTCCAAAGTTGAATGTCTCTATGCATGTCACGCCAAAGATAACGAGAGTTAATTAGCTTCCGTATAGCTTTTACTCCGGGATGTGATAAACCATGCAAATGCTCGAATACGGTAAGTCTCAAATCTGATGGGACGATTGGACGCGCTTTACCAGTAGACATGTCACAAACCAAGTGAATATTGGAATTAGGTATCGGAATACGGCGGATTTCACCTGATTGGAAAGTAATGTACCGGTTTATTACTGGGTCATTTTGCTGCAAACGTGCCAATTCCTTAAAGTCGATTCCAGGCAGCTCGATAGCATTTAACTGATTCCGAGAGAAAGTATCTGCAACCGTGTTTGACGAGCCGGAAAGATATCGAATGTCACTCGTAAATTGCGAGATATAATCTAAGTGACGTATTTTTTGAGGCGAATATCGATCCGATGGTGCAGAAAAGGCAAACGTCAAGGGCTAATGATCGGTCCATACTGTGAAATCGCGGCCTTCAAGCAAATGTCTGAAATGTCGTATCGCATAATAGATAGCCAGCAACTCTCGGCCGAAAGTACTGTATCGAGTTTGAGCTGGTTGAAGACGACGAGAAAAAAAGCGAGCGACTTAAAGATATTGTCTATTTCTTGTTGAAGGAGTGCGCCAACTGCTCTTTGTGATGCGTCTGTAGCGAGAGACAACCGAACATTGGGGTTCGTTGATAGGTAAGTCAGTGAAGTGACTTTGTTTAGAGCAGATTTGAGTTGCTTGAATGATTTGATGGCGTCGTCGTTCATTTTAAAATCACGTTTTTTCCACGTAACAAGTCAGTCAATGGTTGTGAAATCATAGCACATTGTGGAATAAAGCGTCAATAATAGTTGACTACACCCAAGAAACGTCTGACTTGACGGAAAGAGTTGGGGCATGGATAATCTTGGATAGCTGATAGTTTTTGAGGTAACGGTTTGATACCGGAACTAATAATCTGGTGTCCAAGAATTTCGATAGAACCCACACCAAACAGACATTTATCGGGATTAACCACAATGCCGTAGTGGAATAGACGTTGAAATACTTCACGAAGGTGTTCAAGATGTTCGCTGGGATTTTCACTTGCGATTAGGACATCATCAATGTACACGTGGACGAAAGATAGACCGGTGAAAACTTGGTCTATGAAACTCTGGAAAGTTTGTGAAGCATTGCGTGAGCCGAATGGCATTCTGAGAAATTCGAACAGACCAAATGGAGTATGATGGCAGCTCTGGGAATATCTTCCTCGGCTACGGGGATTTGATGATATGCGCGCACTAGATCTAACTTCGAGAAAACCGATTTTCCGTGAAGAGACAGTGCAAAGTCATGTATGTGTGGAATAGGATATCTATCTGGGATCGTTACACGGTTCAAAATACGATAATCGCCGCATGGACACCAGGCGTCCGGTTTGTTTTCGACCATTTGAAAAGGTGTGGCCCAAGGTGAATTTGATGGACGGATTATTTCGAGTTCCATCATGTTCTCGATCTCTCGTTCGGCAGCTTCAAGTTTGTTAGGCGCTAGTCTGCGTGGTCTACTGAAAACCGGGGGCCCACGAGTTGAAATATGGTGTTTGATGTCATGCTTCACAGGGGTGTCGTGTGTACATGGTTTGAAGATATCCGAAACTTCCCTCATGAGAGAAACGTAATTTGGTGCAGTTTCTGGAATCAGGACTCGAATGATTTGTATGGGTGTTTGAATCACGACGGGCTCACCATTTTGTAGTGGATAGAGAGGAATTGATTCTGAGGTTGCGTGTGTTCCAGTTATAACCACATACAATTTTTAACCCCCATACAACTACAGAAGGACGAAAGGCCGTGCGTGGACGAAAAGTGTATTGTGATCAATGTGAGGTTAACAACGAAAAAATTTGAATTACAACAATGTTGATTGAATATATTGATTATTATTTGAACGGTCGCCACAATCCCGCTAGGTACATCAGGGGACAAAATGTGGCAGAAAAATTGTTAAGTAAAAAATAGATTTGTACAATCTCGACAATCAAAAATGGAAAGCTGTACAAAGTGCTATAACCCTAACATTAGACAATGGTGAGAAAGGCAATTCTGATCCAGACAAGGCAGCAGAATTGCTGTTTTATTTTCAAAGCGTACATAGAATGAATAAAGGTGATGTGATTCCATCAGTATTAACTCTTAGTACGGAAATAAGGTCTCTCTAAGCGAAGTATTTTTGAACGGAAGTTGTCCAGCGATCCTACAGAATCTAGAAGAAAATAAATCAACTGGACCTGACGACATGCGTCCTAATATTGTATAGGAAATAGCTAAGGTTCTAACCAGATGACTGAAAGCAAGCCATTGTCGTACCTATTCCAAAGGAATGTTACGCAAACATAGTGTGATAATTGAATTGAATTGAATTGAATAACCAAACCAAGAATATAAGAGAGAACAAACGACGCTTACTCGAATTACAGTATGTATTGAATAATGTAGCTTTAACAACAAGAATTTGAATTACGGAAGTATTGATCAGTATTGATTATTATTCAAACAATCATCATAACCACCGCAGTTTCAATCATCCTCGGATTTGTTTAATCTTGAGTAGGTTTGTTCCTCTGTCTTTCTGATCGTCTGACCGGTTCACTTGATTCAGTATTTTCGGAAGAATCTAGAGGTGTTGTGTTATGATTGATAACGCAACCAGTATTAGAACACAACTGACCTGAATCTTGGTGGATGATTCGATCTGCATGACGCTTGTGCACAGTTCTGTCTTCCAGATCAAGTATTTTTACCATAGATCTTCCGATCTTGTTTAATACAATACCGGTACTTGGACGGTAATCATTTCCACGATAGTATGATACTTCAGTTGATCCCAGACTCAGCAGATTTGATCTCAGGGATCTTGCTTTGCATAACACAGCTGGAGTTTGTCCGGTTGTTGCGAGAGTACAATTCCGATATTGCAATAAGAAATTGTCAACAAATCGATCAAGTTCGTCAAATGTAGTGGGTGTACAAGAAGTGATTGCTCGCTTTAAGGTACCAACAAAATTTTCAGCCAAACCATTCGATTGTGTATGACGAAGTGCAGTGAATAAGTGTCGACAACCAAGAGAATGTAACCATTGTGTAACACATGCAGCAGAAAAATGGCTGCCATTATCACTAACAACTGCAACAGGAACTCCTTCGCGGCTAAATACTTTTCGCAGTGCAAGCATAGTAAAACTAGAATTTGGTTTCTTCGTCCAAAAACATCAGGCTATTTTGAATAAGAATCAATCACGACCAATGCATAGTACTTGTTTAAAAATGGTCCACAATAATCAACATGAATGCGCTGCCAAGCTTCACATGCCAATGGCTACGGTGTCCATTTGGATGGTTGTCGGAAAACTTTATGATGACAAGCTTCGCAAGAAATAGCAGTCCTGCGTATGTCTGCGTCTATTTCAGGCCACCAGCATAAAATTCTGGCTAACGACTTCATTTTTTCTATTCCAAGATGTCCAGAATGCAAATCATTCAGTACAGCTTTACGCAAAGTGGGGGGAATATTAATTCTATCATTCGAGCATAATTAACAATCAGGAGTCATTGAGAGTTCATCTCGTCTAGTGAAATATGATGGAAATTTCTTCCGAAAATGTGAATTCAATCTTTTCTTCAAAGCAGTAAAAATAGCAGAAAAAAATGTTTCGTGTCACGAATTAACAAATGACAACTGACAGGAAGTCGTTGCACCAGAAGAGAATCAAAAGTATCATCAGGTTTCGAATCTTGTAGTGATTGCCGTGACAGGTAGTCTACATGTTAAATGTGTATAACACTTCGATGTTCAATTGCATAATCATAAGCACTGAGTGCTATGCTCCATCTTTGAACCATTGCGTCAGTACTTTCCGAAATAGATTTACCAGGATCGTATATGAATTTCGAAGCTTCATGATCAGTAACAATGGTGAAACGATGACCAAACAGGAACTTGTGTAAACGTTGAATGGCCCAATAGACAGCTAACGCTTCACGGTGTGTTTGAGCATAACCCCTTTCAGCAGCAGTTAGCCTGTGAGAAACGCAAATTACTGGATGTCCATTTTGCTCGAGAATAGCATCAATACCGTCGGGGGATGCATCAGTAATTACAAAGGAATGAATTTTGGGACTAAATGGACGAAGAACTGCATCTGACTTTAGAAAGGATAATATGCTACGTAAACAATGTTCATGTTTATCAGTCCACACAAAAGTTTCTTTTGATTGAAGTGAAAATAATGGTGAAGCTTTTACACTGAATTTTGGAATGAACCTCGAATAGTATTACAATGCACCGATAAGAGATCTCAATTGTGTCATGTTCTTTGGGTACTCAGCATTGGTCAGTGGGAGTAAACGATTGGGATCTGGTTTATAACCATTACCATCAACAATGTATCCAAGGCATTCAAAATTCGAAACAGAAAACAAACACTTTTTCGGATTAACAGCAACATTTTTAGAGGTGAATCTACGAAACAATTCCAGTAAACGTTCATCATGAAGAAATCGTGTTGACGCATGCACGATAACATCATCCTGATATACTTCAACTCCAACCATATCGCGAGTAATATGTTCATGACTTGTTGAAATATGGCAGGAGAATTGCACAAACCAAAAGGTAAGAATTTGTACCGAAATAGACCAAACGGTGTATTGATGGTAGTTAACATTGAAGACTGATCAGTCAATGGTATTTGTAGGTAAGCATCTTTTAAATCAATCTTCGAGAAAAATTTGGATCCAGTCAATTTATTCAAAATATCTTCGGGTTCAACTGTCGTGCATGTTTGCTTCAACAATCTAGTATTTAATGTTAGACGATAATCACCGCAAATCCTTGGGGTCCTCCCATCAGACTTCAACGGTGTGACAATAGGTGTGCCCCAAGCAGAGGACTCGACCTTTTCAATGATACCTTTAGAACATAGATCTTTCAAAGCTTTTTCGACAGGTTCTCGGAGTCCATATGGAATAAGGCGGCGTTTGAGAAACACAGGGTTTCCTTCTACTTCAAGAGAAATAGGAGGAATTCGCATTCCACCAGTTGCTTGAGAACATTTAATTATGAGATTCTTTAACTCTGAAGTGTCTTCAGTCGATGTCAGAAAAGATAGACTGATTTTTAGTGCTTGCATTGCTCTCAGACCGAGAATAGATGGCCCAGATTTAATAACAATGAATCTACAGGCAGCAGTATTGTTTTCATCTCGGACGGAGATCATACACGATCCAACGACAGGAATAGCATGTCCAGTAATGCTTTTAATTGTGATGCTAGTAGGTTGGATTTCCGCATTAGGAGCAAACTGTTTTAGATCTTTCTGGGTAATAAGCGATTCAGCGCTACCCGTATCTAGAATAAAATCTAGGAATGCGCCACTAGTAACACAAGAAATGGTTTTACGAATGTGTCTAGAATTGCAAGATGTCGCGGCAAGAGATGATGAATTAAATTCATCATTAACATTGCTAACCTGAGCGGTTTTCGAATCAGTCCAATACGTTTTAGGAGCTCGAGAAACGGTTTGGATATGACCAGTTTTTCCACACTTGTGACATCTGGCTTGACTGAATCGGCAAGTGTGGCGTGAGTGCAGTCTGCCACATGACCCAAATTTCCCAATTTTGATTGAATTGGAATTGCTATCAGCAACGCGATGATAATTCGGCTGATATTTGAGCTGTTGACTTGCTATAGCATTCTTCCATATTTCACGTTTATGTGTATTGAACATGACGGAATTTTCTGCTGGCGACAAATCTGTTGTTGCCACACGCGCATCTTCATACTGTTCGCAGTGAGCTCGAACATCTTTAAAAGAGGGTTTTAGCAGCTTTAAGAGTTTATTCTGCAAAACACTGTCATTTATTCTAGCAATTAGACGATCTTTCAATTGGATTTCTAGCAAGTCACCGAAGTCGCATTTCGCTGCTTGAATTAACAATTGTAGGATAAATTCGCGGATTCCTTGATTGGGCTGACGCACCATGGAATGAAATTTTGCGCGTTCGGTTGCCATGAAACGTACAGGTTTCACGTGTTGCATTGAAAGCGTCTTCAGCGTTTCGTATGGAAGAGGAATAGGAGAATCTGGATAGGCTAAATTCTTGATTAACGTATATGCAGATTTTACGACTGTATTTAGAAAATGAACCGATTTTTCATCATTCTCAGCTTTCGGTCATGTAATACACCAAATTTCGAATCTTTCACAATATTCTCCAATTTCTCGAGCATTTGAATTTATATCGAGAGGTTTCAGGCTTGAATTTGCCATGAAGAATTGCTGTTCGCAACGCTAAATGTGATAATTGAATTGAATTGAATTGAATAACCAACCCAAGAATGTAAGTGAGAACAAACGACGCTCACTCGAAATACAGTATGTATTGAATAATGTAGCTTTAACAACAAGAATTTGAATTACGGAATTATTGATCAGGAATGTTACGCAAACATAGTTAGGAATTTCCGACCAGAAAGCTTGACTAGTGTTTTATGTAATGACTTGGAAAAACCTATCTGGGATCGGTTGTGCAGCAATCTCGTGCACAATTCATCGCTAAGCACTGTTCAAAGAGGCTTTCTCACGAAAGATAATCTCTTGAATCTTCTATGCTTTTTAGATGAACTTTCCAAGACACTGGATGAAGGCGCATGGGTCTTTAACTTAGAATTTAGTAAGTCCTACTAATATGTGAGTCACAAGTTCCTAGAGATGTAGCTCGCAGCCAACGGAGTATTTGTTAATCTCAACGACTGAATAATCAGTTTTCTTCGCGATAGATCCTTCCAGGTTCATGTAGGCGATATTACCTCTGAATTTGCAAAAGCTGCTAGTGTGGTCCCACTGGGGTCATTAATAGGACCAATACTCTTCCCGATTTTCAACGATGATTTCGCATCTCAGTTGTCATGTCCATGCTTCATGTTTGCTGATGATGTCAAATTCGCAGGATCCAGTGATCACGGTTATCTATTGCGAGATATTGAAATGGACATTAAATGACCACATGATTGGGAACTTCATCTGAAATATATTAAATATCATCTGTTGTCTGCAGCAGTGGTCATAATTTCAGTAACCGCAAATAACCATATCTATTCAGGAAATTAGGTATTTAGGGAAAGTAGTAACAGCGGACATCAAAAGGGCTGCACAATGTGCCTCGGCTGCACAAAGAGCTAGAGTAGAACACTTTAGGTCTATTCTGTTCTGAAATGTAGAACGCCGGTAGTGTTTATTCCAGAAGAACTTATATCCTGCAGTTTTGTAGCGAGTTTTATGAACGGTTTGGACCGCATCTGGTGGAAGCGTTTTCCTGAATACTTCCCCTAATTGCTATGCAAAATTAGGTAGTTCACATTTTTCAGCGTTATCTGGTAAATAAAATAAATGCTAGAGATCAGTTTTTTAAATACACATTTCTTTTCCAGCTGTCTTCTCACCGTAATGTTTAAGAGAAATTTATTTCCATTTTTTCAGCATCATTCATAACGAGGTGCTTCCTAAATACAACACGGATGATCTCTTGGCGTCGCGATCTTCGAGGATATCCAACGCACATTAAGAAAAAACTCTTTGGCAGTGGTGGTTGCTTTTTTCAGTTCTCCACCTGAAGAAATTCTGCACGCTTGATTGGCCTGTTAGCCACTTACTGTCCTGTGCAACTGAAATTAACTGAACTGAAAAGAAAAAATTGCGAAAATGTAGGACGATGTAGAAGCGCGCCTTTTATGTTTTAATTCCGCGTTAATTTTGGATTCCTTTATTTCTTCATTGTTTTCTGGAACGGAAGCCGATGCAATGACATTCCTTTTAAGCACTCCTGTTGTTAAGTAAAGCGCTGATAGTAGAGGACTACCATAGGTTCCAGCGCCTTGCGACTAAGATGGTTGAGGGTCAGACATGTCAAACAATAGAGGAAAGACTCAAGGACCTTGATCTGTTCTCATTAAAGGGACGGCTGATGCTATGCGACCTAATAGAAGCCTTCGAGATTCTAAAGGGTCTTACAGGTGATAATATTACTGAACTTCTTTAACTTGCCCCTAAAGTAGCTACAAGTGGTAATTCTATGAAACTTTTTAAAAGTAGGTCCAGGTTGCTGGCACGTGAGCACTTTTTCAGCAACCGTGTGGTCAACTTGTGGAACAAACTCTCAGATTACATAGTAAACCTCCCAAATGTGTTGAACTTTAAAATGGAATTAGACGCTAAATGTCTTACCATATTTCCGCACATTGTCTAATAAAAAACTTGAAAAAAACAAGAAAAACGTTTTGTTACATTTTTTATCTCATATCTGTTTATGCCTGAGCAACCTGACAGCATCTTAGCCCGCCTGCATGACTTTGCTTTACTTTGTCTCGACTTGGCTAGTGATTTCATTAATCATACATTGTTCACACATTATTGCAGGTTATTATTATTAATTATTATATTATCTATTATATTTGCACAATCTGATACAGATATAGTGCCGTTCAACATAAACAATGAGATGTACAAAGCGAGATGGGGGTACAAAGCGTTGTCATCGGCATCGTTGAACGTAGGCATGATACTACCCGGTTGCCTACACCGAAGTAGAGGTTCCTGCAGGTTCCTGAATATAGGAGCTCTCCCCGTGCTGATGAAGAGAACCCCTACCTTACTTTCCAGCTATCTGTAAACAAGAACGTGTGAAACATACGAACTGTATACTCAATATCGAAGTGCCGGGTGCTCAACCGCATACCGTCGAAGGAAATCTGGGCGCGTGATTTGCTTTTAGCCACCTTCAGCCCTGTACAACTTGAACTTGAACTACATCGCTTATGGGTTCAACTCTCTACGTGCTACCTTATTTTTACGACCTGGTTGATTGTTCTACACAGCGTGACTCGTCTCATCAACTACTGTATAATTCTCAGGGAGGAATATCTATTCATAAAAAGTTTCGCCCGTTCAAAATTTACGATAAGATTAAACGGCAATATTTAAACACTTTAATCAATGCAGATGAATTGGTTTTGAGTGACTCAATCCCTGATTTTGTCCCAAACTATTTACAAAACATCGATTCATATTATTTGTATATATCTAAACATTTTGTCTATGTCTTGACTCTGGCAGTTGTAAAGTTAATTTGGTTTGTAAGTAATCACATCGCAAGTTGTGGCGACGAGTCCAAATGCGCCTTGAGCTTTACATCTGATTGCAATGACACGACACCTTGCGACAATGCATTGCATGCGTTGGCCACCTGAGTAGACAATGTGAATTGCTCCGGGAGCTGCAGTGTCCTTTTCTTTTTTAACATTGGGCTATGACCACGAGTTATTCCATGTTGTGCCAAAGGGAAAAACTGTTGTAAAGTAGACCTGTAACATCGCAAAAGAAATCGGCAGGTTACGAGGTGTTCAAATTTTTACGTCTAATCTCTCAATGGATACAGACGCAACTTGTCAAGATGATTTTCATGGTGAGCAAATGGTGACCTTTCACATTTTCGTTGATCTCCACACAGCACAGAAGACTGTACGAATTCTTCATTCTAATATGACTAAGGGTGAACTTTGAACGTCCATTAAATGGATATGTCATTGTGCGTCACATCTGTTTTACACAGGCCACACTTTACTGATTTAATTTTCAATTATATAGAATCGTATGCCAGTGTACGCTGCAGTTTCACTCCTCGCGCAAACTGAAACAATCCAAATACTTGCTTCGTTTGCTGCCGCAGAATATTTTAACAGCTTTTCAGATACAGCTTTAACGTTGTGAATTGACCCGAGGGCTTCCACTTTGTGTTATTTCTCTTGGATCGGTCTCATGTAGTTATATAAAATCACAAGTCTGATTCATGCAACGTTCCGCACCTTCGAAGCTTCTACATGGGCTAAGATTATGTCAAGGTTCCCAGGCATAAGGTTATAAGAAATGGGAGTAGAAAATGATACTGAATTTCCACCGTGTTTCACCTTGCAGTTCAAAACCGTTATCAAATCATTTTAACACGTGGTTGCCTGTGCAGTAGAGACGTTCCATAGGATTGCATTTTGTTCAACTGTCAATTTATGGTGACCTATACTATAAAGTCTTCAGTCTTCATCGGATCATAATTTTTCAAGCCATTTTTATTATTTCGTAGTTACACTGAATAATTTCTTTCGCTTTTCAGTGTACAGTAACATGCTTCCTGCTAAAATCCAGACTGATTTTCGACTTTTTCGCATGCAATCTGCTCCTCACCTAACGTTTGACGATTCTGGATTAAACGTTTGTCTCTACTGGGCGGATCGATTAGAATTTTACCATCATTCCCATGATTGGACGAAAATTTTCTCGTGGAACGTTAACGAAATCGACACAACTGCTTTTTCTTCCCACCCAGAATGGAAAATTGATAAAGCGTCTTTTATTAATCATGAAAAACAGGGAAAGATTTCGTTATATCTTTCCGTTCTAAATCAACACCTTGATTCCTCCATATTATGCTATTTTCCTTCTGTGATGGAGAGTTGTACTTTCAAAGCGGTGACGGTGCAAGGATTGATAAGTTCGTGCGAACACATCCCATCTAATGGAAATCATGACTTCTGCAAGTTGTCAGCTGCGCTTTTGACTGAATCACTATCTGATACAATCGATATTTCTGGACCGCAGTTAACAACTCCTGTAAAAATGTTCCCCTTGACTGATGTTTTCTCTGGATGCCTTGCGATCGGTTTCCAACAAGGATACACTGCAGTATTAGGTAATTATTCCACAATCGTTCAGTTGCTTGATTAATTTCAATTTTTTTATCACAACAACTTTCATTTTTTTCGACAATACGTTCGATTTTCTCATCTCGTCATGAATTACCTTGTTGCTATATAATACAGGGCAATCTAAAAAATAATCCCCTACGCGAAGTGGACGCAGTTTTACTTGCAACGATATCTATCTATCGATCTATATCGTTCAGCAGTGGACTTACTTTACTTTTTACTTTTGTGCGACTATCTCCTCCTGGAGGATGAGTCGGCTTCAATGAAGTCTCTTGGGAATTTGGGTACAAGCGGCGTCCCCAGCACCACTCGGCGTTTGTTCGAGTCAGCTTCTCTAGCCTTTGCACAACCAAGTGCAACCTGCAAGGCAGCACGGAGTTGCCAGAAAGGTGTGGTGTGCACCAACTAACCGTCTGCCAGACCCTGTTTCAGATTTTTCCTCAGGGTTTTCTCCCGAAGCCGTTCCCACGATCGGGTATCCCGCAAGGCAGCGGAGGTTGAAAATCAGGGTTTTTTTTCCCTTAGATGAAATGCCCTCCCAGGCTAACGAGCTACATCTGCCCGAAGCAAACTGGTTTTCAGGCGTCAGTCACTCGCCCTCGCCACTTCAGCAGTGGACGTTTTAATCAAGGTTTTTCTTCCGCTAATGAACTCCATTTATACAATTTCAGTTAGTATTTTTAGGTGTCAATAACTTAGCTTTGTACCTCTTGCTAGCAAAATTGTTCCACTGAGTTTAGAAAAGCCACGTCATCATTTGTACTACGCTTGCTGTGTATTTGCGCGTGTTATAACAGAAAATTTAAACTTACACCACTCCCTGAAACGACATTCCTGTTCATCCACAGTACCGTTCGACTCCAATCTGTTTATGTGTATATGTGTCACTTAGTTTTACTTAATAAATAATCTCTTTTCTTGTGTTTGTCCTACCAGATCTACGTTTGGACACGCCGTTTAAGGCCACTGTTTCGGTCAAACCCTCCATGGCAGTGGCAATGGAAAAGTCTGATTTTATAAAAGCCATCAAAACGGGATCTTCGGAACTTTTACAGGCCGGTTCAACCGATGAGCATATCCTCATTTATTTTGACGGTTAGCAGCTATTAATGATATCTCCGTTTATTAAGCGAATCTACTTCCCGTGTTATGAGCATAGTTTCTTGTTTACCGAACGATTCTTTTTTAGGACTTGCTTAGGACCGTAGCAACGTGCTGTGATTTAATTTTCCCTGCCAGTGCATTTTGTGTTTTGCGAATTTGCTCACGTATCTTTATCCTTTATGTTCACTGGCAATGTGTCTCACTACCATTTCCTGTTCTTTTTTCTTCCTCATATCTGTCTAGGCCTGGGCAACCTGACAGTATCTTAGCCCACGTGCAGTCTCTGACTGTGCGGCACTTTGCCTGGATCAGGCTTGTGATTTCATACATCGCTGGCAATGAGTGGCAACGGAAAACCCAATACCGATCCACAAAGTTCAGTATTCTGAGTAGTGTTTTTCATCCGACTGTACTCACTTCAACGTCTACGGTGCGGGGACGTCTACCTTCATTTCAGGACCTATACAGCCGATCTTCTGCTGTGCAGTTGGCACAAGCGCACTCTAGCCCACATTCCTTGCCGTTCTTTAGTGGTAACATAAATAATCGAATCTGCCGCAACTTGACACTTTTTCCCGGTAATAATTTAATCTATGCTGCAGTATCCGTAAGTAGGCACCAACGCTGTGAATCGTAATATCCCGTTGATAAATGCAAAAATAGTTTTTGCATTGAATTTTCAATACCCTTTAAAAAAGTTGAACATTGTGACTTTGATCATTGATCGACTTCATCCAACTTTCATAATCGTCGTGAAAATGCAATCTTCTGTAAGTGATCTCACATGAAAATCTGACGATGTTCCGCATCTGGCACAACCGATAATGCCATATATGTAGTATTTTATTCCTCATGAAATTTTTGCCATTTTACATTCAAAGTTCTTATGTCCTGTAGATATTCGTTATTCCCTAACAAACCTTAGTTATGATATAAGCAGCTACGATTTTGCGTTGTCGAATTTAATTGAAATTACTAGTGCTGCTCCGTCCTCTTCCTTTATTGGTGACCGTATTTTTTATAATTTCATTTCATTTAAGACCATGTTATGATTTTTTTCTGTTTTCAGCTTCCACCGTAAGATGGGGCGATTTTCATTACAAAACAATCAGTGGAAAAGTGTTAAATGCTTTCCCAGTTGGTACGTTGAATTTTCAATGTACTTTGTTCTACCTTGGCTTTATGAGGAGCTTTATCATTCATTTTTGGTTTACAGCTCAAGTTCATGTTTCGGCTGTCCGGTGCATCTCAAATTCTCAGACTTTGGTTGTCGGGTTCAGCTTCGGTGGCTGGCAATTGTGGTCGTTATGCAATTTTGAGCTTCTGTGAGTCGGTTTTAGCTTTTCTGTCGGGCGCAAAATGCATACTGACATTTATTTCCTTTTCATATTCGACTTTCCTTTGATTGTTTCACACACTCAATTTGGGTCTACTCTTAAAGCTGTTAAACTCTCCACATTGGTTTCTGTTACACCGTGTTCTTAGCTGTTGGCTTCCATATGTGCCTGGACCAAATTAGGGTAACTGGCACCTTGGAACCTGTTCCATTTCAACCATCGACGGTTTACGTATGGCTAATCTATTTCACTTTTCTTCGACTATCCTTGCCTACGGGCTCACGAGCACCGCGCTGTGGGCGCTCTTCCCTAACCTGTGGACAAATGTCGCGCACTCCCACAAATTTATGTTACACCGTAGGTAAAAGGAGATAGTTTGATGAAGTGTGTTCGCCTTTAGACTTGGTTGTTCAACGCGAACCGACAGCCGATACTGCATTGCATTGTTTGGCCAAGAACGCAAATTTAGTGTTAAACTGCAAACAGGTTGCAAGTTCACACTGTTTCACGGTCAGTAAAAGCCGGTGAAATCACGCGATTTGTACAGCAACCAATAAATTTCATCAGCCTACTTACACGAGAAACCCAGTTGCTACACTCACTTCGGATAAAGTCTTACTAATACTCTTAACGGTGATGCTGAGGAAACAAACTGTATTTTATTTTTCGCCTCGATTATGCCAACACTACGAAAACCGCCAGTCGGCCGCATACTGCTTATCGTCGTGACCGCTGGGAGAGATGTTGTTACACCTAATCGGAATGTCTCGTCACGTCCGATTACTTGCTAATTCAATATGCTAATTAATATTTTGAACGGATTCCTTTGTGATAGATTATGCACAGCGTCTTTTCCGTTGTTATTCATATGAATTAGTAAGTTTTCTAATATGTTCAAATCAAAAACTTCAAATTATTTTGTCACTATTTTCCTGCATTCGAGTTTTGTTCTCTGTCTAACACTAACAACGTTGACGACAATGTTGACACATTTCACCCACGCGCAGTCTCCGACTGTGCGGCACTTTGCTTGTGCTTTCATACATACATACATCTCACCTTTTTCGTTGCCCCAAACCGGTCTTTTTATGCTTGATATCGCTTGCTTTGACAGATATACCCTTCGATACCTGTCTGTGCGTGCACCGGTGACGGAAATTACGTTTCAAGAGCCATCAGATGATCCTCGATACTGCTGCTATCTTTGGATTGGTTGGCAATCCCGGCGATCTGATAGGTTATCGGGATCTGATCAAAATGCGTCCTCAAGTAGCTCAGCGATTCAAAAGTAACGTCAACTTTTGTTTTAATAATAAATGTAGGAACAAAAAATCCGTATTTACATGCATTTTATCAGCCTGGCATCAGACATAGAGCGGCACACTCAAAGACTGTACTAGAGCTGAGGTTTAAACAAATATATAAAGAATAATATCAATGCGTAATGTGTTTGTGCCTCATTCAGGATGTTTGCTCGTTGTTTGCACACCTTAGACAACTTCAGTTTGTGTGCACTTTAGCTTTACAGACCCGTAAGGTTTTTTTAAAGTTGTTTGTCACCTTTCAGTTTTGAGTTTAGTTGTGTCGTGCTACAATTGCAATAGAACATCAATACGCGATCTCGTTGTTCTCCGGTGTTGGTTTCTGTCGAATTTCTTACCATCCGTTTTCGTTTGCTTCCGTATTCAGTGCTATAATGGATGTATAAAACCACAAGCCTAATCCAGGCCAAGTGCCGCACATTCATAGACTGCACCTGCTCTAAGATACTGTCAAGTTGCCCAGGCCTAGACAGATATGGGAAAGGAAAATAGCAATAGAAATGGGACTCCAGCATGTTTTCATATGTCCCCCACTACTGGTGACAAAACAATGTAGCTCGGTGTTGGCTGCACAGCGCAAGAGTACTTCACGATTGCACCCCTGTGCGATAACTTTTGCACGAAATTCACCATTTCTACTTTGTTCGTGTCGTATCACTGTAAGGGCTTACTGTTGTTTCAACCTGATTAATGTGAACGGCGCATATCTTTTAGCGTTGTGTTACATTTCGCTTGATCCGGGCATATGCATTTTATCTATCTTTTTCTCCGGATAAAACATTATATCATACTCTAAGTTACTTTATGTGCTCGCTTATCACGTTCATGATTTCAGTACGGAGGCAAAACTGTATCAGCTATCTTACGCTAATCGAGTTGAAGAACCAGGTTGCACGGCTGGAGATTTGACATATCGCTATGAGGTGAGACCACGTGTTCTTGACCATTTCGCTGTTTCTACATTTTTATTTTGCAAATAATGTCGCAACAAAACACATTTGTTGGGTTTCGGAGCCAATTTTTACAGACATCAAACTCGTCGACCTCTCGATTGGCTGAACTTCTGGTACTCGACCTGTAATTCATGATGTATGAAATCGCAAGCCTGATCCAGGCAAAGTGCCACACAGTCAGAGGCTACACGTGGGCTAAGATACTATCAGGTTGCCCAGGCGTAGACAGATAAGGGGAATGAAAATAGCAATAGCAGTAAGACTCCAGCGTGTACTCACATGCAGCTCACTACCGGTGGCAAATCAATTTAGCACGGCGTTAGCTGCGTAGCACGGAAGTGCTGCACGATTGCACATCCGTGCAAATGTATGTATGAAAGCAATGCCTGATACAGTTATAGACTGCAAACGGGTTAAGATTCTGTCAGGTTGTCCTGGTATAGACAGATATGAGAAATAAAATAGAATAAAAATGGCAGGGAGTCTCCAGCGTGTTTTCGCATGCAGCTCACTTCCATTGTCATTTCGGTTTAGCGCAGTGTTAGTAATCCCGCACGTTTGTACATCCGTGCATTTTTTTGAAGAAATATCTGAGTTTAAATGGGAGAAGCATTTTGTTGCAACACTTTCGATTTTTATATTCATTACTGTTCGATGTTGATTGCCGTATCTTGCAATCCACCATCCGTTATTAGTGTAATTTTATCCCAAGTGATCCTGAGAAAATTTTGGAACAAACTGTTTTATCTGTACACAGTTTTTTCTACTCTATAAAACTGATTAATCTGCTCGCTCTTCACGTGATTCATCTAGGAGCTCAACGGTCTTTCTGAGAGACTGTCCACGAGCTTATGGGCGGCTGATTCAAGCGCCTGTGCCGACCATCAACTGGTTTCGATCCGCTCACTTCGTGCGCATCACACTTCGGAAAGCGGGCAACTTTGCGCGGCACACGTGGTCAGTTTCGTGTGGCGAATCAGTTCACGCGTTTTTCGGATCGGTTTATTCGATCTCGATTGCTGGTATCATGCTCAAATGCCCACGCGTATTTTGTAAGTTGCGTTCCCCATGTTGCCTTCACGCTGCACAACGACAGTGTATTGTGCAATCTTTGTTGATGTGAATCCGTTCGGTTTTATACAATGACCGTTCCTTCCGTTATTTTTATGGATCTGTGTCAGGCGTCATCGATTTGTTCTAATCTATTTGAAGCTTTGGTTTCTTTTATTTCGTTGTGCACCCTTTGTTCTGATGAGTTTATTATGTTTTAGTAATCTCACGTAGTAACCCTCTGTGGCACTTCCCCATATATACAGCCGGTCTACTCTGGTATCGTTTCGTCCCACGATTCTCAAGACTGTTGAGCGGTCTCCGGTTAAAATGATACATTTTCAAGTGCAGTTATATTCTGTGCATTTTGTTAGCACGTCTCATGGGCATCGCCGAGGTCTGTCACGTTGGTTATTTCCTTCTACACGGTTGTGCAATCGTGCAACACTTCTGCACAGTGCAGGTTGTCATAGCCGGGAGTGGCAGTGGGGACAAGCTCCCATGCTCTCATATGGCACGCGTCTCAAATAGCCTCTGGCAACCAAGTCCAGCTTCTGGCCTGCATGAGTGGCTCCCCGAGCCCGGCGGAACTGCTTCTACCAACAGGAGAAGGGGTGAGGGCGAGTGACTGGCGCCTGAAAACCAGTTTGCTTCGGGCAGATGGAGCTCGTTAGCCTGGGAGGGCATTTCATCTAAGGGAAGGAAATCCCTGATTTTCAACCTCCGCTGCCTTGCGGGATACCCGATCGCGGGATAGGCTTCGGGAGAAAACCCCGATGAAAAACCTGGAACAGAGTCTGGTAGACCACCTCTTTCTGGCAACTCCCTGCTGCCTTGCAGGCCACACTTGGTTGTGCAAAGGCTAGAGAAGCTGACTCGAACAAACGCCGAGTGGTGCTGGGGACGCCGCTTTGTACCCAAATCCCCAAGAACCTTCATTGAAGCCGACTCATCCTCCAGGAGGAGATAGTCGCACAAAATCAATCAATCAAAATCACAGTGCAGCTAACACCGTGCTAAGTTGATTTGCCGGTGTCCGGTCACTTAACCGCCGACACTTAATCCCTAGACACTTAACCACCAGACATTTAACCCCCAAGTTCATCCGCAGTCACTTAATCCCCAGTTTGATAACTTCTGATTTTGAGAACGTCAATTTTTCCGTAGTTGAGTATCGCTGAATTGCTCGAGATGTCATACCATGCAACGAAAATTAAGTGAACTAGGGATGAAGGCAGATAATGAGGTAGACGATAATTTACGCCTCATAATTGTGCCGTTGAATGATGCATTACAGTCACTCTTTACTTGCCAACATCCCACCATGTGGACATTTCTTAACGGTTTGCGAAATGATTGCCGACAGCATACGGTCTCAGTTCTTCAAGCAAGTGCTGGGGTTCATATCAAACAGAAGACGAAGTATGCTGAGATATGCGGATTCTTCAGAAGCTATCAAACTGACTGACTGAAGATTAAGTGATTGGGGATGAATTGACTTGAGTGTTAAATGTCTGGTGGTTAACTGTCTAGGGATTAAGTGTCGACGATTAATTGTATGACGATTAAGTGTCAGTAAACCGTGAAAATAAAGTTTGCAATGAATCGGTTATAGTAAGTTTTTGGTAACGTTTCGCTTCGGAACACAGAAGCTTCGTCAGACCAAGGGTGTCGGTACGAACAGTGTTGAGGTTTAAATGGCATTCTCTTGACCAATCCTTTCAAATACTTTGTAAGTAAACCGATTTGCCACCGGTAGTGAGCTGCATGCGAATACATGCTGGAGTCTCTCTGCCATTGTTTTATCCTTTCCCAAATCTGTCTAGGCCTGGGCAACCTGACAGTATCCTGGCCCATGTGCAGTCTTTAATTGTGTGACAATTTGCCTGAATCAGGCTTGTGATTTCATACATACACACATACATACATACATATTCCACTTACTGCTTTAGTGTTATAATATATGAAATCATAAACCGTTATCCGTGCAAACTGCCGCATAGCCACAAACTGCGCGTTTGTCTATGATACTGTCAGGTTGCCAATGCCTAGACAAATCTAAGAGTAACTAGCACTGAGACTCTGGCGTGCTGCCGCGTGCACTGCAACAAGACCGAAAATTCCGCGATCTCTCGAGGTCACCGCCATCATCGTTCTCTGGAACTGTAGTTTTACAAAACGAATTTCTGCAGATTACTAGCTTTCTTATCGCTGTACAAATGGAATTGATCAATATTCTGGTTTTTAATTGTTAAAACATTTTCTTTCTACTTTTAAATGGTATGCATGAAATCACAAGCCTGATCTAGGCAAAGTGCCGCACAGTCATAAACTGCACGTTGGCGAAATACCCTCAGGTTGCCCAGTACCATTCGCAGCCTCTCTGTAAACCTTTTATGTTCACACAGCGTGTGTGCTTTATTTTGCCATTACTCAATCATTTTCTCGTTGTCTTTAGTACGGACAATTCGTTTTTCACCGTTTTTGACGCGGAGCTTCCACAAGAGGCCGATTTCGCTTTGGTGAGTACGCACTGCATTTTGCCACCCAGAATTGCTTGTCCATTCTCCGTTATTATTCTTGTTGATGTGGTTTTTTGTCGTTGTTGTGTGAGGGCTAGCTAATTTTACAGCATCACCAAATTCCATCGTCAATTGTTACTGCGTACTGTTAATCGTTCACTACAGCTGCTTCATTCCGTCCCATGAAACATAACTAGTGCAACAATTGTACTTTGTTTCGAAAGCACAAGCCTGATCCAAGCAACACAGAGATTGCTGGTAGGCTAAGGTACTGTTAAGTTGCCCAGGCCTGTTGCTTTTTGTTTGATCGGTTTAGTTTTTATCCCTTAGTTTATTCACTGTAACTTCTCAATGATGTGAGAAACGCCGCTGGATCCAAGTTAATTCCACGAATGTGTACTTGTGCAGTACTTCTCTGCTGCACTGATCACCATGTGCTAAATTAATTTGCCAACGGTACTTACTTTTGTGCGACTATTTCCTCCTGCAGGATGAGTCGGCTTTTTAAAGAGTTTTGCGAATTTGGGTACAAGCGACGTCCCCAGCACCACTCGGCATTTGTTCGAGTCAGCTTCTCTAACCTTTGCACAACCAAGTGCGACCTGCAAGGCAGCAGGGAATTGCCAGAAAGAGGTGGTGTGCACCAACTAACGGTCTAAGAGACTGCTTCAGATTTTTCCTCAGGGTTTTCTTCCGAAGCCTTTCCCACGATCGGGTATCCCGCAAGGCAGCGGATATTTAAAATCAGGGTTTTCCTTCCCCTAGATGAAATGCCCTCCCAGGCTAACGAGTCCATCTGCCCGAAGCAAACTGGTTTTCAGGCGCCAGTCACTTGCCCTCGCCCCTTCTCCTATGGGTAGAAGCGGTTCCTCCGTGCTCGGGAGCCACTCATGCAGGCCAGAAGCTGGACTTGATTGTCAGAGGCTGTTTGAGACGCGCGCCATATGGAGCATTTTATAGACAGTGGGAGCTTATCCCCACTGCCACCCCAACGGTACTGAGCTGCATGCGAAAACACGCTGCAGTCTCAATGTCATTTTCCCTTTTATAGCTGTTTAGTGTGGGCAATATGAAAGTATTTTAGCCACTCTGCAGTTTCTAACGGTGCGTCACTTTGCCTGGAATCAGGCCCGTAATTTCATACATACACACTTGTCGAGAGACATTCGGTACTGAGCCTTGGTCGTGTAGTGGTACCACATACGCCCTTTAAGCATCAGAGCCTTGATTCAAACTTAGCTCGTTTTGCACCGATGTGCAATTGCGCGCTACTTCTGCGCTGCGTTGTGCTAAACTGATTTTCCACTGTTACTGAGCTGCCTATGGAAACACACTGGATTGTGCCTGCCACTTTCTCTATTTATTCCATACAGGCCTGACCCAGCTAACAGTATATTAACCCATGTGCAATTCGCACGGATGTGCAATCGTGCAGTACTTTGTGTTGTGTGGCTAACACCGTACTAAATTGATTGGCCAGAAGTAATGAGCTGCATGCTGAAACAGGCTGAAGTCTCACTACCATTTCCTGTTCTTTTTTCTTCCTCATATCTGTCTAGACCTGGACAACCTAACATTCTTAGCCCGCGTGCAGTCTCTGACTGTGCGACACTTTGCCTGGATCAGGCTTCCGCTTACATACCATACCATACATGCTGCAAAAGCACTTGATCCAGTCGTATCATTTTCTACATACCATACTATAGTGTGAAATAGATTCAGACGTTCAGAGGATGAAAGAGACAACGGCCTTTTTAAAGGTTTTTATGTTCTCGAACATGAGTACAGTAGCTGTAATAGAAAAGGTAAGTCATTAGATATGTTGACGAAGAAATAATGAGTTGATAAGTCATCACACTCACCCTATCGGTGAAATCGTTTCATCTGTTTAGATTCTTGATATCGACGCGAACCTCAAGGGCTCTACTTGTGTGATTAGAAAAAAATGCACCGGAAAATGTCTCAAATAATCGGTGAAATTCGGTCGGTTGGTAATAGCAGCGCAAACGTTTTATTGATTATATCTGGTAACAAACTGAATTCGAGCACTAGCTTTTCTGGTCACTTGCCCAGGCTTTGAAATCTTGACAATGTCTTACCCCGCATGCAGTCCAGTCTAATGTGCTTTGCTATCTGACTCTTGGCTTGTGATGTCGTTCTCAGCTATCCTAACATCACACAGTCACCCACCGGAATCCTTTCCAAATGACTCGTCAATGTGACTTAAAACGCGGCGTTACTCTCAATGAGTATCAACGGCAGTGCGCATGAATACCACACGTCTGTTTGATTCTAATCTAACCATGATAACATATTGCCAATGTTTACTGGTGAATTGTTTCCTATTGGACTCCCTGGACCACTTAAATGTTGTTAGAATAGTCCCTCTAATTATTTCCTTACAACGGCACCGACCCTCATTTTTAATGCGATGTGCGAGATGGCGAATCCGTTTTTCTCTATTCTCATGATTTATCGTGGTCTGCCTTATCATGGTGGCGGCTTGCTCACCGGGTTATTCACTAATCGGAACGTTGCGTAGTAAAAGGAACCCGTTTCGAGAATCGCTTGTCCGACAATCCTGATACGTGTTATAGCTGCCGCAGTTTGAGACGGTCATCTGCTCTTCTACATCAATATGTTAACTGAAAACTTTACAGAGGATACCGTTATTGCGCAAGCAATGCCGTCAGCTGTGCTTCAAATTTCGTACTCTTCACTGACAAATTCAAAAACTTCAATCCTCGTATCCGGAGCGGGCACTAAATTGATCAGACTGTTCTATGTTATTGATTGTTCAATATGCCCCCTTTCGCCCGCTTATTTTTCTGTGTGTTAAAACTGGTTGTTCTTTCGACAATATGGCTTAACCTTGTTTTTGTTTCTTTTTTTGTTTTGGAGACCGGATATCTTATTGCTTCCACCGTCGTCCCTTTCTTGAGCCAAGTGGCGACCCGTGATCGACAGATGACAGCGCTCTGTGAACCCATCAAGGATTGCAATTCCGCCTTGACCCATTCAACAAGTTCCATTTCCTCCACTCGAATTCCGACTTATGCGATTCCGGAAGTCTGTCTTCGCCCATCCGCATTGTCATTCAATTTCATTTTGATCTGGACAATGGGTTCCTTGGACTCCCTGCCGGCGATCGTATTCTCCTCCTACCATTTTGTATCTCGCCAGGAAGCATGCCTCTTGTCTTTGAAACACCACGTGGATACCTCGCGCACGGATAACGCTAATGCAATGAAGCGATTTGAAATCACCGAGTGGCTTTCCGAGGCATGGGTTACCGGCTTGCTGGAGTCTCCAAATCTGGATTTGATTTGCGAGGAAGAGTTAGCTCGGTTGTTGCAAATCTCTGAACAGCTTGCCAACGCACAATCCAAGCGTTGTCTCGCCAATGCTGAACTCCAGCAGATTGGTTTGCGCCTGGCCTATGGTGAAGATTTGAGTGATGCAATAATCAGTGAACTGGAGGAAGTGATGCCACCCAATCGGGATTCGTTTGCAAGGCCAAGTAAAAAGTTGAAATTGGACTCACATGATGACCTTACCCAAACTGGCCACAACCCACTGGTGCTCTGTCCCTCGTGGGTGCTGTTAGCCAATTGTTTACTTGAGCGTGGACAATTTTTCACTTTGAAGGTAAACGATTGTTTTTTTGGCCTATCAGCTCCCATGTGTTGAACGTATTATTAACCGTTCGTGTTCTCTCTCTCTCTCTAGGCCCTGGATTATCTCGCTTCTGGATGTGGTTCCTTCACACCTGCCAGTGAACACTTTCGCATTTGCTGGCTTTGGCTACGCTTTCGTCGATTAAAAGACAAATTCGACAAGTTGACTTGTCAATTGTTTGACCGATCTACGGACAATCTTAACATCTCTGCCCCGCTTAGTTACTATGAACTAGGATCCGTGACGTTTCAAGTGAGATTTTTCCCACTTCAGCTGTTCACTTTTCCATCTTCTTTTTTAGTTGCCCATCAAGATTTCACTCCTGTTACATTGAGTATTTATCATGGAAGAATTATAGTGTGTACAGGCCATTACATTTTTATTATATACCTTCATTCAGTCACTTATTGGCTAAGATTTTTACGTCTATCACCGTTCTAAATTGATTGGCCACCGATAGTGAGCTGAGACGCGCTGGAGTCTCACTACCATTTCTATTTCTATGTTCTTTCTCATATCAGTCATGGCATGGGCAACCTGACATTACCTTAGCCTGTGTGCAGTCTTTGGCTGTGCGGCACGTTGCCTGGATCAGGCTTGTGCTTTCATACTTTAGATTTTTTGCGTATACGTATCTCAGACAACTAAATGCATTCGTGTCTACTACCGATAGTACGAAAGCTGTCGTGCTGATATCGCTCTACCTGTTCACGAAAGTTGATTGTATGCATGTTCCATTCGGGGTGTAGACAGCTCATCACAATTTGTTTGTGCTTACTCTTCTATAGCATCCGTAGCTGTTTGAGTTCCGCCTTTTCCCATCTTTTGGGACTTTGCTTTATCACGTTTGTATCATAGTTAAGCATTCGGTACATTTTACGTGTGTTATACTGTCTCTGATGATGATGACTGTAAATGAGAGCTATTAACTTCTGTGACTGCATTGCCATCATAAATATACAGCTCACTCGTTTCTACTCTCCAGCGTTTGGTTTCGCTCTGTTTATTCGCCCGGGCATGATAAACCTATTATCACGCATCTATTACCTTCGTGAACACCTTAGCTCAATCTTCTTGTTCATGAGGTAAATTTAGTTTTATGTCGCTGGGTGAATTCTGAGATACTTTTTCTTTTCAAAACCCAGGTAGGGCTTGTGTCACTGTGATTCTTTGTTTTCACTTTCCATGTAAGGACAAATTTTTCGTACTTTTAGGTCGCACTTTACAGTCACAAATGTATAAATGCCTTGTTAACCGTGCGCTTTCTTCGTTTTATAGATCCGTTTGCTTGGAAAGTTGTCAAAGCAATGGTTCGGATCATCGCAGCGTGATAAGCCACTCTTCACTACTGCCATTGAAACGTTTGTGGCCTATACTCGACTTGTCGCGTTACTATGTCGCCTTGGCTTATTTCCCCAAAAGCACGGCATCAATTCAGACAATCACTTGCCCCAAAGGTTCCGACCGTTCCACGTTACCCCGCTTTGTAACTTTTGTAAACCTTATTTCAACAAGTTTTTTTCTATTTCAGCGAGGATGATTCCGATGATCGCGTTTCAACCGACACCATACTTTCCCCGTACAACGTTGATCTTTTCAACCGCGTCATTCAGCATCTTCGTTCCCGTACCGTATCCCATGATCAGATGGCTGACTCCGCGTCGTTGCCACTGAGTGTTGCCATGTTGAATGCAAGCCTAAATCCGAGCGAAGCACAACTTTGGCTAGAGCAAGAGTATTGCGGTCAGCCATGTGCGGACCAGGTGGTGCCGATGTACCCACCTCGACGCCTGCAGTCCCTGTGTTCGTTGTGGCAACTGCCGCCCAGCCGTTCTCGTTTGGCATTGCTGGGATTCATGCTCTGCGATGCAACGGCGGTGGTGACGTTTCGTCGTGGACAAAAATCGAAAATCAACAATACAGCACGCATGGCGACGCCTTTGTTAGCCATGAACCTGGTAAGGGTTTTATATTTTGACTACGCTTCGCCGGATCGTAACCATCCGCGTGTAACTTTGTTGATGTGAATTTCGTGTCGCTACGTGTGGGATCGAATCCCATAGGTGTGACACTTATCTGTTTAACAGAGAACGTTTGCTGTGATTCATGGCATTGAAAACCGCAAGTGACACGTAGGGCTACCCTCACCTTACTCGCTCACAAAACTTGTAACGTGGATCCGTTATCATGATTTGTCTCAGTTGACCTTTCTAGTGTTTTGTCGTGCGTGTGAGAGTTAAGCATAGGTAATTATCGCTTTAACCCTTAACTGCCCAATTTAATTTCTAGGCTGAATACGCTACTCGTCCATCTCTCGCAAACTCTCGATGCACACTGGCGTTATATGCCGGATGACTGCTGTATCTCTGTATCAAACTGGCACTAGACTTGTATTGAATAAATAAAAACACAAAGGAAACGATTTGAACCGATCACTGTTTATTTATACAACTTTTAATTAGCGTACCGAATTCGGTACTGTGGGCAGTAAAGGGTAAATGTTGTCTTTGTAAACGAAAGTAAGTCGAATTCTAGTGGTTGGCGGTAAGATGTTGAACGGAAGTGAATCATTTGTGGTTGAATTTTGCTCATGCACTTTTGTAAACCTACTTAAGCAGTTGAATATTTTATTTTTTGAAGCTTCTGCATTACTAGTGTGCAGTTGTTTTCGTTCACTTTTGTACATAAGGTCAGCTATATCATCATCATCATCATCACAGACAGCATTGCACCGGTAGCATGTAGCGAGTGATTAATTTCCACACAACCATGAAAAAGTAAAATCCTAAAAGATGGGGAAGGGTAGGACTTAAATTACTACGGATTCCATAGAAGAGTAAGCACAAACAAACTGGGTAGAGGTGCCTACACCTCGAATGGAACATGCATTCAAACAAGTTTCGTGAACGAGTAGAGCGACATTAGCATGGCAGCTTCCTTGCGGCTTTCACTGTCATGCATCATAACAAGCTTTTCTCGTCACTCCGCTTAACAACATACAAGGTTAACCCTTTCATGCCTGAATTATTTTCTAACCCGAAATAAAATATTTTTTCTTCGGAAACGAGTTGCCCAGGTGTGAAATAACACAAATAATATAAAAAGTTTGTGATATTCACATAATTGAGAAAATAACAAAATGTAACCAATTGGCTACATCCGGCATAAGTCATCAGTGTACGATTTTGGTGACTTCTGCCTGATGTAACATAAAGGTTACATCTATTTAAACGCAACGCATTTCGAAGATTTTCTGATTTATTCCAATTTTTTACATAATGTCTTTGTAGGCATGACTAAGTTTATACTGGAACAAAATTTATAATAAATGAGACTTTCACACGATTTTTATTCGCCTCACAAAACTGCGAATTCTGAGGATACGTTCGAAACCCGTACCAGCACATACTTTTTCTTTCACTGTGGACAAGTCAATCATGATTGCGAACAAAGAAGAAAACCAC
>JACCGJ010025442.1:0-24987 GCA_013407085.1 Atriophallophorus winterbourni | reverse complement strand
CATAGTTAGAATAAAGCTGTTAATCAACAAAAAAAAGGAATATCCTGGTTTGAATATCGATTATACATTGCGAATTCACTTGATTCAAATGCTCGGTTGATAATGTTATTAGTATTAGATATGTATTGTTCTAACGCCTAATTATCTAGGTTTCATATCCCATATTCCCGACACAAGTGCGCCTACAGATCCTGGACTGTTAACCCAAGCACATTTAACGGAAGTTTAACTAAAAATGGAGTCTTTCGTGTGTGTGATTGACACTGAAAGCACTTTGGGGAGGAAACTTCGTTTACTAATTGAAAATAATTTTTTGGGTGCAAATACAATTGCTGTCTGCATAGCGCGCAAGTGTTGCAATCTGTTCCTCACGATAGTCCGTTTCTTTGCAGCCTACATGACAGAGGATACGGCCCTCACTCACGACTCGACTGTAGACGACATTTTCTTGCCGTGATAGTTTGTTTTACTTGGAACAATCTACCGGATTATGTTGTAAACTCACCAAATCAGCATATTTTCACGAGAAGTCTCGATGCCTTTTTGACCCTTAACCTGTGCAACGAAGAAAACTATACATCTTGACACCATGCATCTACATTTGTCATCCCACCAATCGGAAACAATTTCTGCTCTTTGGATTTTTACCTGATTATTGAACTGCTCCGTAAGCAACCAAATCCCGTTTTTGCTCGTTAAATTATTCGTAGTTCCCATAGTACTCTGTGGTTTTCGTAAAGCTGTATGCTTTTTAGACCATTAAAACTGAATTGAATTGAAGGTCACAGCCGTTCAGAGACGGTATATTATATACCAGTACCATTAACCTCGACAGTCTTTAAGGCCATGAGGCGCAATGTGACGGAGCACATACCAAAGCATCTGGAATGTCAAAATATTTTTACTTTGCCGCATCACGGTTTCAATAGAAATCGATCCTCGCCGTTAATATGTCCTGTTACTTAGTGGGATTGGGTCAAAGCACATGTTCGAGGTAATTCAAAGTTTTAATGATCTAAAAAGCAATTACTTTACAGTAACCATAGATTAGAAATATAGGGAATGCATAAAACAACAAAGGTGTTTTATCAATACAGAAAGTCAGCTTATGTATTGAGATGCGAGCTAGGATTTGGTCAACATATACTTGTGAAGTATAGCCTTGAAAATGTTATGGCTTGATGCACGAATAATATGTGGGGACAGAGAGTTCCATATGATACAAACTTGGACAGCAAAAAAGAACCTTCGACAAGTTGATCTACCATGTTGGTAACACGAGCAAATGCGCAAACTCAAACCAGCACATGCGAAGTAATCACGTTGACCTGAAAAATTTCTTCACACCGAGTCCAAGCTGCCTAGTCGAACATGCTACCACTGGAAGTATTTGGCCAATTTATGTTCTCTGTTGAATAACCGCCGTAAGTTACTCTCTGTCAACATTTCTTTCAATTGGAGTTCATTACCGGAACAAATCACACGATCGGAAGCTGATGTGGTTTTTACTCAGAAACTCGGTATTTGTATGTGAAAACGTGCTCTATACGACTGTATTTATTAACTCTCGGGAGTCTATATGCCTTTATTTCGTATACCTCGTCATACTGTGGATTATGTTCAGTTGATAGCCCCCTCTTATCCATAAAACTCCTATGATCTGAGTTGTCAATTGTATGCTAAGTACCAGCGGATTTACCAATAAAATTCCAATGCGATACTATTATGAAATGCATGCTTGATTCATTCATGCTAAACAACTTGCTAGGCAGTTGTTAGTGAAATCTTGATGAAATGATTTTCATTATTGGACATTTCTAATATCTTCAAAAAATAACTGTTGTCCAAGCTCTAAATAAACTATTTCACATTCCTCAATGCTCCACGTAGGTTACTCTTTGTTTCGCCGAACCATTTAAGTAGAAACCGCCCTGAAAATTTGTTTATATCCAGGTGAAATGGTGGTGCAATCAATCATCAACGGCGGCATCATTTGACTCATCAATCGCTTCGTACCATGAGACGCGACCATCCTCTCGTCGGCAGTTAATCATTCGGTTGTCAACGCAATCGGCAGTTGAAAAATAAATGCAATTCTAACAAATGATTTACGCGCGTCGGTCGAATTGCTTTATGCCGACGGCGATGCGATCTACACGATGTGATGCGATGCGATGCGATGCGCTATCAGTCGTCTCTCTCGCTCGCTCGCTCGGTCGTTCGCTCTCGTTTTACAACAAAGTTTATCTCCAAAATCGGTGCACACATAAATTCTCTGAGTGTTTCATTTCAGGTGTCACGTTGGAGTTTTTTGACGATTTGCAACGACGCATAGGATGGTGAGCGATACGGTCGATCGTGTAATCTCGCAGATTGTTTTCGAAAGAATTAGATAGCGTCTGCATTTGTAATTACGGTGAATTACTTGATTAAAACTGATAAGTCCAATACAGCGAGGAAGCATACGCGAAGCTCAACCATATATGCACCGCTCAAAATATAATATGCTCGTCGCTTTTCATCCCCGATAAGTTGATCTAAATTATTAGAGTCGAGATTTCAATGTTCGAGAGAGGAATAAGATAAAAATTGTATTATATATAGAACGTGTTCGTAGTAAAGATGATCACGATTTTCTTTGGAATTCAGATTTGTTTTGACCAGCATATACATGTGAAATGAAAGGATCCGGGAGAACTATAATAAGCCATGTGAGCTGCAAAGTTTTCTCTGCAGTGGTTTGAATCCTATAACAGTGGTACGTCAACAAACAAATCAGCGAATTGCCATTTAAGAAGTTGCTGAATAAAAATTACGAGTAATAAACGGCGTGTATAGTCTATAGTCTATAGTGAATGTGCTGATCCCGTGAGTTGTATGGACGATGACCCCTGCGATAAACTATGAGCCAATTAATGTATTTATATCATAACAATATGATTATTGTCTGCTTTAATTTGAAACCTCCATGCATAAACAGCATTCTGACTCGGGTCTATTCGAGCCGACCAAAACTTGGTTTCAATCTCACTTGAAGGATGACTAAGTATATCTAAAACTATTGTAGGATGGGTGGTTTGATCACCGCCAAACCACAATCCTCCTCTTCTAACGTCTATTATTTTTTCTGCACAGGCTTCAGGACACACGATCCAACAGCAATCACGTCACCATCCTCCGCGTTTAGCACCCACTTGCCGAATGCGTCCGTATTCATATGTATTCACACGAGTTCTACAACATAAGAGAACACCGGTTGGTCAACCGGGTGTATTACGCACATAACAAAGAATAAAAAACACACGCCCATCTTATTGAGGCGAATATGCTTATCATGGTTCTTCAGAATTGTTCTCATACAATCCTTCCTAAACCCGAATTATTCCGGGTTCACGACATTTGTCGTCGTCGTTGGTCGTCTCGGTGCTTGCTGCTATTGTGTTGTGGCAAAAGGTGGCGGTGTTTTGCATATCATTCCAATGCTCGAGATTAGCGCTCATTGCTAATCCACTTCACACTTCAACAATACGTCATTAAATTGCCGCCATGGGACTTGTCCTTCAAGGTTATTCAAGGTTTTTAATGGTCTAAAAAGCAACAAGCTAAACAATAACCATATGAAGATTGCGAAGACCCATCACTAAATTTGTTTCTCTGTGATATATTTTATCGAAGAGAGCAATATCTTTTATCAGCCAAGGAGCCCAGACCTCTACCGCATACTCCTTGTATGGCGAAGGTAGACGTTCATTATCCTTAGTAACGTTACCAGCTAGTATCTTACAAATATTCTTCGAAAGATATCTAACAATCTGTTGGCCTGTCGATATATATTCTGGCAGTGAACCGTGTTCATTAGGTTTCCACTAATCCATACTCAAAGATATTTTACCAACGACCTCCACGCCAAGTTTTCAGTTCCAATCGATATGTTCAAGGAAATTTCTTGCATTTTGCATTTCCGTCTGTTGAATGTCATATCATTCATAGCCACTCAATATAACACGTTTTCCAAATACCTTTCGCACAGTCATCTGTAGAACTGATTTACGTCCAAATTTTTAAATCACCCGTGAACAGGAACATTTTGCATGATATGAAGGGGATTGGTAAATCGTTTTTATAAAAGAAAAAGGAGCTGGCGTAGCACCGATATTTTTGTGATCAATCTGGTGGTTTTGAACATTTTGGATAGCACTCCGTTTAGCCTAACTCGTGCATGGCGATCTGCCAGCTAGTCGCACAATAATGAGATGAGTGGATCACATATTCCTCAGTTTTTAAAGAAGCAAATGGCGAGTAACTTTGTCAAAAGCATACGTAAATGCAATATCCTCTGTCCAACTCTTTCGTGGAGTCGTCTAACGCTATGAGAAGTTTCGTTAGACAAGCTGGATGACATCGAAATCCATGCTGCGCTGGCGAATACAAATTTCGCAATTCAAAGTGTGCAACCATTCTTTCCGAGTGTGACGGAACGGTAATTTGCAGTGTTAGATCGGCAGCCGCCATTTGAAAGATAGGTGTAACTCACGCCGGACTTCCGATCTTTTGGTACCATACTTCCTTAAGAATACTAAATAGCTAAACATGACTGGCAAAGACGGGTTACGACAAAGCTATTTATCGAGCCCAATTCACTTTCGACTTCCTGAGTACGACTGAATACTAACACACGATTCCAGCTAGAACTTTGGCACGAACATTAGAAGTAAACTCAAAAGATTGCGGTTTCACTCGGTCTCAATTACATTTCACCATTATGCCCAAAAATACCTACTCCCACCGCTGTCGTCATATTTTATATGGTAACTTGGGTTGCGTTCCATTTTCGAAAGAAGCATCAATTGGTGCTCTTCCATATCTACTCGGATAAATAAGGTCGCTTATCATACGAAAATGTTGCCAAGTAGTAGAAGTATTGTTGGCTTTATGCTGCATCGACGCTGCTCGCATCAACGTTATCTACTTTTTTGTTCTGCTGCGAAAGTATGAACCTGTAAGCCACTGTTAAATAAGATAGACATGACTAACCATCTTAACCACATGTACCCACAAACATGTAGGTGTGTGCGGTCCGGATGATGAAAATGCACGCAAATGAAAATATTTGTTTAAGAACATGGGTTTAACTTCATCTATAGGTCTGTGGAACGTCGTCGCACAGCCTTGTCCAACAGTGGCATACAAACGCAACTTGTTTACCATTCTTCCACTGTTTCAATCGCATGCTGTTCCTGATTGTACTGTCCCTAGATGATGAGTTCAAACTGCACGAAACCGGTCGTGATGTATGTGAGATGAGAATTCAGGCAAATGAGGATCACTATTCAATAATATTCATTCATCAAATCACGGTTATTATTCATAGTGATACGTTGGTGCACTATATTTAGGGGTTCTTTGCGAATTCGTTGTGAGCAGCTTTAAATGAAAGTATCGCTGGTTCAAATCTAAGGTACCTTCAAATCAATAATCTGCAAAATGAACGATGCAACGTATTTTGCAACAAGCTTCCGCTATCTAGACCAATCTACATGTAACTTGCTAGGAAGAAACATGTCAGTTATTAAGGGGCCATCATTTCCGGAAAGCATACTTGGATTCTTAATCAAACTGCTATACGTTTGAAAGTTTGTTAGTTTTCTTCCTACGCATTTCGTCTGCGAACTCTCGTTTTTATCATCGAGCGTCGAAGCTAGTCGACGATTTCCATCACATGTCATACTTTGAGCGCCACAGACAACTGGGAATGCGGACTATTTCACAAAGGAAAATGCGAGGCGGTCTTATCCTTGAATAAAAAGTTCTTACTACTGCTTCCCACTCCTGAATATCTTATTTCAACTTCGAACTGCGAGCAACATCCGTGGTCACGGCTGCCATTTTTATATCCCACACAACACGGAAATGCTGCTGTTTGTTTAATTCAGCGTGTTCGTTGAATTTCGAGTTCAATTTTATTTCAACCATAAATCTTGAATCTTAAACATGTAAGTGTAAAACAAGCGAAATTATTTTAAATTTCTATAATAATAAAATCACATTTTAAATGTGAACAAAGAGCTATGACTGTGCCATTTACCAAAATTCGTTCAAAGAAAACAATACGCTGGACAAGAGTTGCGGCACAGATCACAGGCGAACATTTGGAACGACTGTTTCGATGTAAGCAATATCTCAAACTACGATTGTTTTCCACACCGCAATTAACCAAACGAATCTCAGACAATGTCGCAAGAGTTTACGACAAGCAGACACGAGTGTTTTGTTTATTGTGTTGGCAAAACTTAGTGAATAAAATTCTTCCGCGTGGTCATTTTTCACTATCAACCTGTGGTCGGTGTGGTGACAAACAGACAGCCGTTCGGGAGACGATCGTAGATCAATCGAAGGACGCCGGAAGCAATCATCTCGAGGACAGATTTATGGTATTCGAAGCGGCTGAATTGCAATGTCAACTGTTACGGGAAAATGGGAACAACGCACTTAGTGTGGCACAAGGAGAGACGAAGCGGTGGTGGCGCCTATTGATAAATTCACTCGGATAATTTTATGTTCCGACTGGAATGTTCACAGTCAATCGATAAATCAAATTAAGACGCAAGCACTCAATTAATGACCACCAAACGTGCTTGTATCTGAGCGGAAGATTGTGATTTCGCTTTTTCAGTGAATTACGTTAACGGGTCTCTAAATAACTTGAAACTGACTAAGGAACTTGTAGCTGGCATCCGAAACGGGAAAGTAATGCAAAATTGTGCCGTAAATGTTTACAAAACTTTCGCCGGTATTTGCCGTTATTATTCGAAGTTCGTTGACTCCGTTTGCTACAAAGGAATTCTTGTAGCATCAGAGGGTAACTATTAAATATCTTGTAAATAGAGTTTTACGACCACTTGACAATATGTGCATTCCTCGAACCACAAATGTGATCAGTTTTTATCGCGCTTGTATTAACGTTTCGCTTTATTTCGAACCGTATTCTACAAGATATAGAAGTGAATCTAATAAAGCAATGTGTTGCTCACATCCCCCGCACTCATGCAACACTACGGGTTTCCGGCTGTTTGCCGTCATCAGGTGGAGACAGTAAGATTAGGTTCAGTGAGCCTTGAAACAGTGGATAAATGGTAAACAAGTTTATACTTGAATGCTACTGTTGCATAGGGTTCGTACAACGAACCATGATGTTCAAACACAGAATCACAAAGTGATTCGGGGTCAAGCACTCAAGGCGCTTATGGATGACCAAAGTAATGTGTTGCTCGCATCCCCCGAACTTACACACCACTACCGGTTTCTAATAAACCATTCTATCGTCAAATTCAGGAAGTCAACCTTCGGTTAGGCCGCACTTGTTTGCAAAAGAGATACGAAAGCTCTTGGCATTGAGCCCAAAATTTTAGAAGAATTTGCTCTTGAAAGCACATTTTGAAGGAAGTGTGAATCCTCAGTTTCACCTGCCAAACGTCGTCATCTACCGAAATTCGGTTTCCCTCGGGAAAGATTTTATTTCCGAAAAACGTTCTCTTATTGATGCACTCAAGAACATGCGAACATCCTGCGCTTGCGAGATAATTCATAGTCGATATCGAACGAAGAACTTCAAACGCTATACACAAAATAAAGAAAAATGATGGTTATTGACTGAATTGCAAAAAACAACTCTAACTGCATTTAAAACAGAAATGTACTTCGTCCGATCTAGGCCTTCAGATATAAACTTGAAAAATAAAAGTGAAATATGTCGTTAAATATGCAATGTATGTGAAGCATGCAGAATCTATGAAATATTTCACAATATTTTGGTCTTAAAACGGATTTTTTCGGAAGATTTCCAAGTGAAAAAATTTCCAACGGTGCAAAATAAACAGGAATATTCAGTCAATTTTCGTAGAAAAGGCAACATATTGTAATTTCAGACTGACGCTCAAATAGTTCATGTCGTTTAGTACGAAGATTAGAGATTGAGATTCTACGTTGATTTCGATTTATTTCGTGGACCAGCATTTTGAAGCAAATGTCGTTTATCGAGAACTACAATACCAGGCAATTGAATTATAATAAATATGCTACTCGTGAGTAGACTAAGTAATCTAAGAGAAAACGGGCTGTTTATTCCGCAAACTCAAGCATGCGGATCCTGATCCTACTGTCCCTACCTGATGAGTGCAAAAAGCCCGAGAGCGGTCGTGGGGTATGTGTGATGGAGATGCATTCAAATGAGCTTTTATTGACATTTTTCTCGTTTCGTTAAAAGAATCGAAATTCGCAATTTTACACGTCAGTATGGTTGAAAATTAGTGTTTGGCATATTTGGTCCCAATGTGTTATCACAATACCTCGAAATACTGGGTACTAAGAAACAGGTTTTTAACAACTTTATTACTTGCTTTTACGGTTAAACGCCACCAGATCCATATGAAATTCATCTGGCTTAAAAATTAATTATCAACAAAGTATCTCAGATTGGAGATACTAAATAAATATCAAGGATATGCCTGTATTAAATATGAACTTCAGGCACCATGATTCGACAACTTTCAATAAATTGAACGCCGATGAAACATGTTGACGTTCACGATAACACCTGACGCACTCTTCTACAACAATAATCTACACTTATCTATTAGTATTCACATCACTGCGTGTTCCGTGAAATGTTGGTCTTGTTGTGTTCTGTACAACATCATTCACATTTATCAACCTCTGACAAGTCGATATAAGATGAATTTTAGTCGATCAGAACCAGACCGTTTCGATGGAAACATTGAAATACATCTGCAAACATTGTCACCAGTTACGTGAGATGCATAAATCTACGCGTAATAATACCTGTCCAAACGTGTGTAAAAACATTTGAATGACGTTTTCGCTTAAAAAGGAAAATTTAGTCAATTCTAGAAAACCTCGTCTGTGTATATGACGCATAATCTGAGATAGTCTTTCCTTGGTTAAATGAAATATCTTCGCTTAAGGATCAAATTTTCGTGTGGGGCTCTTTTGAGTAGCAATGAGTGGTACAACTTAAAGCTATCTCCAAATTATCCATTATTTCCTGACTGGAATTAACCAACTTCAATCAAATCAATATATTTTTTAAATTGGACCGAATTTTCTTTTACTCACATACTTATCTGCTTCGTTTACTTAGATCGGTTATCTAGAAGAAAGAAAGAAATCATAGTAAATGGTAGTTGTATCCCCAATTTTGACAGATTCCACTTACAGACAAAATCTTAAGGAATTAAACCGACTACACGAAGAACTGCGACGGTAGATTCCAGAGATCGACGTGGCCCGAGATAACATCAATTTCCATGTAGTTTATCATGGAGAAAGTTTGCGTCCCCCGCGAACAGTTCTATCTCAGGTCTCCTAACGTCACTTGACCATAAAACTGCTCTTGTAGTTGCGCTACAAGGTAAACGGAAAAAAACTAGCAAAGAAATTTGAGTGCAATCAGAGAAATTGTCACTCCTAAAATTTTATGATCGTGTTAACCACAGCATGCTGCTACAAAAATTGGAGCAGCTAGGGGTATGCGGCAGACTATTGGCCTGGATAAAGGATTACTTGACTGGTAGAGTTATGAGGGTTAGAGTTGATGGGGCAATATCCAGCCCAGTAGAAGTTACAAGTGGCGTACCTCAAGGCTCAGTCTTGGGGCCAATACTCTTCCTCGTGTACGCGAATGATATACCTGAAATCGTACGCAGAAAAAATAATTTTATTTGCGGATGACATCAAAGTCTGGACTAGCATACGCACCATAGAAGATTGTCAAAATCTCCAAAAAGATCTCGAAGCTCTTCATAATTGGTCCCTGCGGAACTGACTTCCATTCAACATCCAAAAATGTTAAATGTTAAACGTCGGTAAATCATTCGAATTCATATACTCTCTGGGATCTCAGCAACTTTCATGGGTTACTGAAGAGAAAGACCTGGGCGTGTGGATTAGCAGTAACCTGAAGTCTTCACGGCACTGTTCTGTTGTATACAAAAAGTCCTGCCAAATCTTAGCATTGCTCAGAAGGATCTTTGGTCGTTTCTCAAAGCAGATACTCCCACGTATAATTAACACCTATATCAGACCAACAATGGAGTATGCTGTTCAAGCATGGTCCCCATGGTTACAAAAGGACATGACCTTGCTGCAACGGGTATACCACCGCGCTACAAAACTGGTGACCGGGCTATACAACAGGCCATACGAGGAGCGGATTGCAACACTAAACCTCTTTGACTTTTCGTACCGTCGTCTCAGGGGTGACTTGATCTGCTTTTCAATATTCTGATACAGTGGATCACCCACTCGAACACCTGTTTCATCGGCAAGAAGCACGTGGTAGCAGATCGCATGGATACAAGTTAATTATTCCACACTCCAGATCAAATTGTCGAAGGTTTTTCTTTGCTGTCAGAGTGTTTTCTATGGAACTCTCCTGCCCCCACATATCATTTGCGCAACAAGCCTGACTTGTTCAAGGCTGAACTTGACAGTATATGTTGACAAACCCAACCTCACCTGAATACACTTGCTGACTTTCATATTGATAAAACAGTTGTGTTATTTTTATGCCTACCTATATTTTTAATCTGTGGTTACTGTAAAGTATTTACTTTTTGACCATTTAAAAACTTTGAATTACTCCTAAAGAGAACTTTCGGTAGGTTCTCAAAACAGACAATTCCTTGCATTATAAATAGCTACATCAGACCCACGATGGAATATGCAGTTCAAGCATGGTCGCCATGGTTTAAAAAAGATGTTGCGACTTTGCAACGAATATATCATCGAGCTACCAAACTTGTCACTGGACTCAGCCGGAAACCCTACAATGAGCGAATCAGAACGTTAAATTTATTTGATTATCCACGTCGTCATCTCCGAGGGGATTTGATTCTGGTTTACAATATTTTGAATACCGAAAATCACCCTTTACAATGCTTATTGAATCTACGGAGCTCGCATAATACAAGAGCTCACACATTTACTCTAACTGTCCCTCACTAGATACTAAACTGCAGACGACATTTTTTGCCGTGTGAGTTTGTTTTACTTGGAACAATCTGCCAGATAATGTTGTAAACTCACCAAATCAGCAGGTTTTCAAGAGAAGTCTTCATGCCTTTTTGACCCTAAACCCGTGCATCGAAGAAAACTATACATCTTAACACCATGCATCTACATTTGTCATCCCACGAATAAAAAAACTATTACTGCACTTTGAATTTACCAAATCCCATTTTTGATTGTTATATTATTCGCAGTTCCCATATTATTCTGTTTTTTGTAAAACTATATGCCTTTTAGACCATTAAAATTGAATTGAGCATGAATCACAAGCTTGGACTCCGTGGTTAATAAAGGATATACTATTGCTTGATAAAATATACCGTCGTTCAATCATACTCGTAAGAGCTTTCCGGAAACTAACTTGCGAGGAACTATTGCAAAAACTGAGACTCCCTACACCCCTTGAAAGAAGCCTTCGAAGTGATGTGATACTAAAATACAAACTATTAAATACCCCACATCATCCTTTAAAACATTTATTCAAATACCATGAGTCACAACATTCACGCAGTCACTCAGCGACTTCCCCACTCCCGTATCAGCTGTCGCCGATATTTGTATTCTGTACGGGTCTGTTTCCTTTGGAATGCCCTCCCCGAAACTCTTGTCATCGCTCAGAGCGTTGAAACTTTCATTCGAAATTTGGACACTTATTTGTTGCATAACGATTTAACGTCATCTGCGTATCGACATCATGGCAAGTATTCAACTGGACTATACTTGACATTCCATAATAATTTTTATTCCTTTCTCGCGAACGAATATTTACGACGATACGGTAATTGTGAGCATAAATTCTTGAATCCAACACATTGCCGGCGTGGAATAATTACCTCTAATTCCAAAGGAGGAAAACGCTTAAATGTTGCCAATTATATATGATTTCTAAACTACCTGAGCCCCTAGTTGTTGCTGAACGAATGAAAAGTTGTGAAAAACAATCGGTTACTGTCTAGACTCTAGACAGCAGCAGGGATGTAGGCGGAAGCATTTCTTCTGAGCTAATCTATTGATAACACTTGATGATTAGACCGAAACGGTGGACGAAGGACTGGCAGCTCACGACTGCTACCTTGATAATTCCAAGACATTCGATAGTGTCAAACAGTTTACTACTACATAAACTAGAAAGACTTGGTATCACCAGAAATATGTTGATTTGTTCAGTGATAAGCCGCACCATTCCAGTATATGTCTATGGCACATTAACAGAAACTAATCACAGTCACAAGCAGAGTTCCTCAACATTCAGTACTTGGTTCCATCCTTTTCCGGTCTACGGCAACGAGTTATCAGATTATGTTCACTGTAACATACCGTTGAGAATCAAGATTTTATGGTTGACGGCTATAAAACTACAGAGGATACAACCGAAATTCAATCGAGGCTTTTGGTTTGTGTGGGTTCATATGGGGTCAATATAGAGGGCCGACGGTAGAGTGCTCTTCGATACAAGCATCCAGTTTCAATTTGAAATCACGGATCGTATGAGCGTTCGCAATATACTGTTAGTGAATTTCACGGAAAGCAAATATGCACCGAGAAGAAATGACGTCTACAATCGAGTCTTGATTGCAGTCTAACGAGACAACTTGAACGTCTCCGTGTATTCTTAGGGGAACTAACTTTTATGAAATCGCGAAGAGGGTGCGTTTCAACCCGCAGTATTCTAAATGTTAGGTTTACGCTGCTCCTTACTCTCCTGTGTAAAATCGGTGAATCCCAGCATGACCATTCGCTATTGGTATGGGATGTGCTGCATCCCATCAACTAGATACGTCGCTCGGTGGTAAATTTTACCCAACAATTCAATGTATTTACGCAACCACGGTGCCCAAGCTGGGATCATGTATTCTATCGTCGGATGGATGGAAGTATTCAAAAGACAACCCCACTCGAATCGGCTTCAGAAAACTGGGAATCGATAAAAAGCTGCATATGCCGAGTCGCACTTTCCACTTTCGGTCCGAAGAAAGCTCGAACGAGCGACTGGTTCGAAGCAAAAGCTTCTGAGATGACTGCTGTGTTGGATGAGAAACGCCCAGCATTCTTGAGGTTCAAAGGTATGCCAACAGCTGAAAACTTACGACTTTTAAGAGCAGCTAGAATTAAGGTCCAACAGACTGCAAGGCGATGTGCAAATGACTATTGGACAGAAATTAGCCTTATTATCCAAAAAGCTGCGGATACTGGAAATTTTCACGCCATGTATGATGGGATCAAGAGAGCCATTGGTCCAAACAAACTTAAAACGGCTCCCATTAAGTCTATATCTGTTGACCCGATTGTGGACAAAACTCAGCAGATGGAAAGATGGGTAGAGCACTTCTCCTCTCTCTACTCTAGGGACAGTACATTTTTACCACATGTACTTGAAAATGTCGAGCGGTTGCCGACTATTGAATATCTAGATACTCCTCCTACACTTGATGAGCTCAATAGGGCAATCGACCGCCTAGTGAATAGGAAGGACCCTGGTGACGACGGAATTCCACCTGAGCTCATCAAATGCTGTATTACAACGACTTCACCATTTGCTTTTTCAGTGCTGGCAGGAGGAGTGTGTCCCACAAGAGATGCGACACACAAAAATCATCACGCTATTTAAGAATAAATGAGATCGAGGCGACTGCAATTATTACAGAGGAATCTCCCTTCTGAATGTTGTAGGCAAATTGTTTGCTAAAGTCTTACAGATCCGGCTGCAAGTTTTAGCTGATATAATTTACTTCGAATCTCAATGTGGCTTCCGCAAGGGAAGATCAACCGTTGACATGATCTTCTCCCTGAGACAACCTCAATAAAAGTGTCGGGAACAGCGTGTCATTATACGCTGTTTCTATTGATTTAACGAAAGCATTTGACTACGTCAGCAGGGAGAGTCTTTTCAAAATGCTTGATTTTATATGCTGCCCCCCAAGACTATTCAAACTCGTTATTTCGTTCCACTCAGGCATGAAGGGCTCAGTCCATTGTAACGGTTTCAGCTCAGAAGCCTTAGAAATTCGCCGAGGCGTCAAACAAGGGTGTGTTCTTGCTCCCACTTTTTGGCATTTTCTTTGCTCTGCTTCTGAAGCACGCTTTCAGGACGAGGACAGAAAGCATTTACGTACGCACGCGAAGTGATGGCAAGCTCTTCAACCTGAACCGGTTGAGAGCACAAACCAAGGCGCGAAATGTGCTAATCAGTGACCTGCTGTTTGCCGACGATGCAGCCTTTATTGCTCACTCCCAAGAGCAACTCCAGTCGCTAATGGACTGTTTTTCGTCGCTATGCAAAGACTTTGGGCTAACAATCAGCATTAGCAAGACCAAAGTCCTTGGTCAAGGGACTGTATCACCTCCCATCGTCACTGTTGGAAACTGTCAGCTTGAATCTGTACATCGGTTCACATACCTTGGTTCAACCATTGCGGATAACCTCTCGCTAGACACGGAGATTGATAAGCGGATTGGCAGAGCAGCTGTCATTCAGTCCCGATTGAACTCTCGTGTTTAGGGTAACCGCAAGCTGACTGTCAAGACAAAGATGATGGTATACAGCGCGTGCGTACTGAATGCTTTACTATACGGCAGTGAAACCTCGACCACCCACGCAAGACACGAACGAAAGCTGAATGCTTTCCATCTACGAGGCATCCGTCGTATCTTAAACATATCGTGGAGGGACAGATTGACTAATGCTGAAGTGCTTTCAAAAGCTGGTCTACAGAGCATGTTCACCCTATTGCGACAGCGCCGCCTGCGGTAGCTTGGTCATGTCTACAGAATGGAAAATGGTGGTATCCCGAATGATCTACTTTATGGTGAGTTGCAATTAGGAAGTCGACTATTAAGCAGACCGCACTTGTGTTATAAAGAACTTTGCAAAAGACATGAAATCTTTTGGCATTGACCCCGCGAGTTGGGAAGAACTTGCTCATGGCCGCTCATATTAGAGGCATTGTGTAAAGCGTCGTCTGCAACCTGGGGAGTAGCAGATACAGCTCTTGGCTGCTGAACGCAGATCACGCCGCCAGCGTGCAACTGATGCCAGAGCTGCGGGAGAGATTTTTCCTCCCGAATCGGACTGTTTAGTCATTCCAAAAGCTGTCGAACATGAACATTCATGCGATTGTTATGTACAGGTCACCCTGGATGCAGAAAGACATCAATCTTCTGCAGCGTATTTACCACCGAACCACAAAGCTTGTACCCGGACTAGCTGCTAAACCATATGAAGAACGTTTGAGGAGTCTCAATCTTTTTCGACTTTCGCTGCCGTCGACTAAGAGGTGACCTCATACTGATGTACAATATTATGCACGTCCCTAACCATCCCTTGTTCAAACTTTTCACACGCTCGCCACCCCGTGCCAGTCGGAAACATGATCTTACAGTGCTTATTCCCACTTCAAGACTGAACTGTCGAAGATATTCGTATGTTGTACGTGTAAGTTGCACATGGAACACCCTCCCATCCACTGTTACACGCTTAGCCAACCTGGATATTTTTAAAGCTAATTTGGACAAATACTTGAGAGACAACTCAAATTTTGATACGATTTACATTACATGAGTTTCCCTGTTCTTCTTCTTTTTTATTGTATATACCTCATAACTCCATCCTATGGTTATTGTTAAGCTAAATGCTTTTTAGACCATTACAACTTTGAATCACTTTGAATCCATGGTCGACATCGACCGAAGGAGGCCAACAACAACAACAAGAAAATGATAGGCTCGAGCATTAAACTTTGTGGGACGAGAGTTTGATTGGATTTTCATCTGAAGGTAGTTTAACAATGAGTTTTAATGTGTATTTGAGTCACCTAAATCAAGTTGGACCACGTTCAGTTCACAGAGTGCTTCTCTGAGTCTCCAATAGTTGACTTTACGGATGACTTCGTCTCGTCGCTGTCTGAAAACACTGCAGACACAATCGAACACGAGCACGACATAGTCACTCCGCCCAAATGGTGCTTCGTAGGCGACTGATTCAATAGCCGATGCGTTGGAAGTCAAAGCAAGGTCCAAAATAGATGGTCGATCTGTTCCTTTCATTCGTGTATGGTTGAAGACGTGGTTGTACAGGGTTTTTAGGTCGAATACTTCGCGAAGTTTGTGCTCCAATTAGTTTGTTGGATGCTGACCTCTTGAGTACAGCCGCGGAAGGTTGAACTCCACGATGATTAGCATTTGAGTTTGGTGTCGAGCGTTGAGGCGCTGAAGTCTGTCAACTAGCATATCGTTGTGTTCTGCGGTGGATGTTAGTGAGCGGTATGACACCGATTGCACAGCTGTCACCAGATTCCAGGTCAAGTGGGCATCACAGCGTGTCAGTGAGTGAAATTTCAGTATCTGAGATGATGTTTATCTTTAGTCGCTTGTGACAATACACCACCTCCAACGCCACCATGGTCACGGCGTAGGAGTGTCATATTGGGAATAGAAAGTTCACTGTCGGTCATACTCGACTGATACCAAATTTCGGTCACAGCAATAAGATTATGGGAATTGTTGACACAGATATTAATCAGTTCCGCCAACTTGTTGACTAAACATTAAGCGATTGTATAAACACATTTGATCGATACTGCTTTATGTAGTGATGAATCATGAGGTATGTGATAAGGCGTTACACAGTGTGATGCCGAATCCCGCTGAATAGTCAGTGCCTGGGATAATAAAACACGTGAGCTTTTTATTGGTCGCCGACGGGTGAATCGACAATTAGATTTCGACGTGAATGGCTCGGTTCGACTCGATTTGAGCCGGACCTACTACGTTTTTTGCTGTATTGATTTCTTCTATTTGGATGGAAACGCTGCTATCCGCATATTTCGTGTCAAATAGAATAAAGGACGATAGTCAGCAGTCAATTAAAACACAAAAGCTAAACATTACGAAACAAGTATTCAATTTTGATGTATCTAAAAAGGATGTCTTCTCATTTTGTATAAAAGGAAATGAAGTGGGAGATTACGTTACTCCCAAATTGGACTGCATAGTCATGCGGACATCGTGTGCTTGTGATGTACACCCATGGCCGACATGACAGGAAGAGACCAACAGCAAAAAACTATGCGAAACGTTTCTGAGTATAAAAATGTAGTAGTGTACCTAGACTTGACTGACACTCGAATGCGCTAAACATGATCCGAAGAAAACTGCACACCCCATTTGGGCCCATATGGCTCAGGCATACCTCCGCTTTCGACATCACGAATCTTCATGGCTGATATGCCGCAGTTATACTTACAACTATTGACAACTATTGCAGTGTTCAATTTATCAGACCAGTTTTAGCATCCGTTTCAACCTGCTTGGTGTGAAAGCAGGGTTATACACATTTCCAATGACGTGTGAGATTCGAACATGGAACGTTCGATTAATAATTGCGCGCATTATCCACTGTGCAAAGACGTTTGTAAAAGAGATATGAAAGCTCTTGGCATTGACACGGCGAGCTGGGAAAAACTTGCTCTTGACCGCTCGTCGTCTGCAAGCTGGGGAGGAGCAGATACAGCTCTTGGCTGCTGAACGCAGATCACGCCGCCGGCGTGCAACTGATGCAATACAACAGAGTTCTGACTTTTGTTGCCAGCACTGCGGGAGAGAGAGTTCCTCCCGAATCGGACTGTTTAGTCATTTTAAAAGCTGCAGAACATGAACATTCACGCGATTGTGATGTACACCCATGGTCGACATCGACCGAAGGAGGCCAACAACAACAACATCCACTGTGCCACACGATTTCTATTACAAAAAGTCCAGTCCAGTAATCGATATAGATATGCGAGTATGGATGTTTTGTGACAGCTATTCGACAAGAAGTAAGATGCTGACGTCTACATCAATCGACGTACCAAAGGCACACAGAGTTTAATTTAGCAGATCAGCTTCAACAGTCTGCTTTCGAGGCTATATTGTATCACACGTTGGTGGTTTAATGGGCAAGAATATCGTTTTGCTCCGTTCGAAAAGCGCCGTGATAAGATGATGATTTCAATAAATTTTAATCATAAGTGGCAGCAAACATTACCGATGAATCTTGCGTCGCCGCCACAAATCGCAAAATGAAGGTAGCAACCACAAACAGGTGCGATTTATTGCAATATCGGCCTATCTGGTACGACCTGTAGTTTTACTGCACAAAGGCGGACGGCGACTGATTTCAGTCCAAACAGCTAAAGTATGCAAAACGATTCCGACACCCGTCAGGGCTATTTCGTAGATGACCACAAAACGGTTGATGAACAGTAGCATGCATTGCGAGTATTGCAAAGAAGTACCGAAGGTGACTTTTAGAAGTATTTTCATAGTTGCTAGATGACACGATGCTAATTGGTTGGCTGGCAGAAGTAGGGTCCTCATCCGTAGCCTCTGGATAAAAAGCCTAGCATAAATGGTTGAATTGCACCGAGCATTACTCCTTGTTTCGTAAAGCCACCGGTAGTGAGCTGCATGCTGAAACACGCTGGGGTCTCACTACCATTTCTATCCTATTTTCTTCATCATATTTGCCTAGGCCTGGGCAACCCGACAGTATCTTGTAGTCTGTGACTGCACGGCAATTTGCCTGCATCAGGCGTGATTTTGTTCAAAGGTACACAATCGCACTACGTTAAGGTCTAGTTTCGTGTCATTGCAAACAGGTGTGATTTAACAAGGTAGAAAAGTAATTTCCAAAGGGGTTAGAACGCTATTACCACCAAGCACTATTGTCATGATTGCACTCTGTTAATTATTCACCGCGTAATCCTATACTCTCTTTTGCAGCTATACTACTTGAATTGAACAAAAACTTACTTCCAGCCAATCAGCCTCTTCGAACTCAGTGTTTGTTTGATCCAATCATAACAATTTATTCAATTCACAAATCCCAAAATGGAACGATTCCTGCGACCCGAGAAATTTGATAGGGATCCTAACGCTCTGGACGTTAGGAACATTAGTTTCAACGAATTGGGCAACAGCCTCAGGCAAACTCGAAAATCTTACGCACTTATATTTCATCTGGTGTTTACGACTTAATCTCTGACCGTTCAACTTATTCTGATGGGAGTCAAGACGAAAAATGAAAATTTTGCACTTTACATTTTGGCAACATGTAAACAAGAGAATGGCTAATCTTTCGACCACTTTCTTAGTAAATTACGAGATCTTGCCAAAGATTGTAATTTCAAGTCAATCCCTAAAGAAGCACACCAAGACGGTGCGATTCGTGATACATTTATCAGTGGTATCCAGTCTAACGAAATTCGTCTGCACTGAACTTTCAGAAGTCTTTCGATAACGTGAGGTCGCGCGAAATAGCCAACCAGCACTCGGAATCGTACATTAGTAGACCGTGTGAGATAAACAGTGCCGCTGTTTCCGAAATGAAACAGAATGCGTTAAAAGAAAGTAAAACTATTACTGCTGCTACTAGAACCGTCATGTTATTTTTGTTGGTTCGCTAGGCACCAGCCGTAACGTTGTACAATACGATCCGAATTGAGTTCCGAAGGAAGTCACGTTTGCATAGAATAAGCACTAATGTGCGGTTTTTCATTACGGCACAGGTAACACCATATTAAATTGATTTGCCACAGGTAGTGAGCTGCATGCGAAAACACGTTGGAGTCTCACTGCCATTTGTATTTAAAATTTAATATCTCACATGTCTGGCCCTGGGCAACCTGACAGTATCTTAGCCCACGTGCAGTCTCTAACTGTGCGGCACTTTTCCTGGATCCAGGCTTGTGATATTATACATATACAGAATAAGCAACGGTTTACATATCTAGAAGGACAGTACATGTGCTGAAATGTAAATACAAAAAGTTTAGTAAGTGTATGGAAAACTAGTACAGCCTAAACAAGTAATAATTATGACATCCGCGAACCGGTCTCACTACTATTTCTATTTCCCCCTCATATCTGTCTTGGCCTGGGCAACCAGACAGTATCTTAGCCCACGTGCAGTCTCTGACTGTGCGGCACTTTGCCTGGATCAGGCTTGTGCTTTCATACCATACCATATACATCTGATATTTACATCATCATGGTTTTATTTGAGAAACTCAGTCCAATCTTTTCGTAATACTATCACAAAAACACTACATTAAATAGCAGCGGGGAAAATTTCATGATTGTGATTATTCATTATTCACCTTTTACTCCTGTATTCTCTTTTTCAGCTATACTACTTTAATTGTGAATTGAATAAAGCCTAACTTCAAGGCAATCAGTCGGCGTTTGCTTGATTCAATCATAACAACCATTACTGTGAATGGTTAACGAAGGAGAGGATCAGTAATCTAAAGTTGGAAGAGATAACAACTTAGAATAAACGTTGACTTCTCGCCACGAGCATGTTGACTTTCAGAATACTAGTCCATAGTATCAATGGCAATGCCTAAATTCACTGTTTAAAAAACTGAGGTAAGAAATCACAAGACCGATCTAGGCAAAGTGCCGCACAGTTATAGACTGCACGTAGGCTAAGATAATTTCAGTTTGCCCGGGCCTAGACAAATATGGGAAGGGAAAATATTCATCGCAGAGACACAAGCTTGTTTTTACAAGCAGATAACCGCCCGTGGAAAACTAATTTAGCGCGGAAAAGAATTTCTCAATTGCGTTGACGACGTTAAAGAGTTCCAGCAGGAGTATACGACGAATAAGCTGATGACTATTCCGCAGATCGTCTATGCATATCCTCACAAAGATTAAACCCATGATATGCTTAGACGGAAGCATTTGCGTCTCGAACTGGCAAATCTCAACCACGAAAAGAAAGCAAATCGCAACCCAAAAAGTACCATGTATTTTCAGACAATTAGAACGCGGTGATCGGTCTTCTGGTAGTAAACCTCGGGTGATGGAGCCGGCGTGAGACGCGATGTGGGAGTGGGAACTTCAGCTTGTTATCATGGAATTGCGTGACGTATGCTCGTTTGCACTTGGAAGCCGGGATAGCTTTGACGTCTATAATCTGAATGGATTCAGCACGGGCACGATGGCGAGCACCCATTTCACGATACATTTGAGTAACGGCACCCTCTTCAGTTGTATCACGGTATTCTTTGTACATATTGTGAGTACCGGAGCGACTCATATATCGCAACCAAATTCCATAGTTTTTCACCATGTGCGGTTTTCTGGGGTGAATCTGTAAGTTATAAATGATTAGGTGACACAAATACACGTTTTTAATCAGTTGAAAAAAGGATGCGGTGTTGCTAGCTGAAATAATTGTCGGATAGCTTTGATTTCTGCACTCTATTTAGCTCTTTGGGAAACCTTCGAGCCGGTAAAAGTGCATCGGGTGTGAAATTTAACTAGTACAGTAATAAAAGAATTCGTACACAGTGTTCAAAACACAACAAAATTCGTGAATCATTGTTAAGCCACAATCCTAATGACAAGAGTCAGCTAATGCGAACCGAGAGCTAAATATATTAAACGGACAATTTCGAATTGGAGTATAAGTTGGATGTTTTTATTTCGATACGATTGGCTAGAAACTGGAGCTAGTTGAGCATGTACGAACGCCATTACCAGTTTACCTTTTACCGTGCTGGTGAAGAGAAACGGCTTTTTCCAGCATCGATGTTTTAAGGTGCTCTCAAAATAAAATCAGGAAAATTTATTGACGTTGCGAACTGAAGTTTAGGCTAGAAAACTGGTTATTTATTTATAGTTAACGTCAATGCGTTCAGTTCTAATGCGACAAGAATCTCAGAAGGGTACACTAAAACTTCATCTCTATCCCCTTAACACAAATACGTTTTTAATCAATAGGAAAAAGATGCGGTGTGGCTAGCTGAGATAATTGTCAGACAGCATTGATTTGTGCACAGTATTTAGCTCTTTGGGAAACCTTCGAGCCGGTAAAAGTGCATCGGGTGTGAAATTTAACTAGTACAGTAATCAAAGATATCGTGCATGGTGTTAAAAACATATAACAAAGCTCCAGAATTATTGTTAAACTACAATCCTACTGACATCTGACGATGATCACAAAAAAGAAGCCGGAAAATGAAATGAAAATCAACCAAGACGAAAATGAGTCAGCTAATCCGAACCGTGAGTTAAATATATTAAACGGACAATTTCGAAGTGAAGGTTGTGGAGTATAAGTTGGATGTTTTTATTCCGATATGTATGTATGAAAGCACGAGCCTGGTCCAGGAAAAGTGCCGCAGTCAGAAACTGCACGTGGGCGATATTACTGCCAGGTTGCACAGGCCTAGACAGTTATGAGAGGCTAGAAACGGAAGATACTTGAGCATGTACAGGTCTTCAGAGTGCATCAATATATCGCCATCAATACAACGCCGAGAAAAAGAACAACCAAAGTAGGCAAAGATCGCAAAGGTTCATTAAATACTCTACACAAAACTTAAGAGACTGGAACTGGTTAGATTTTCAGCAATGGTCGAATCGTACCAGCTAGAATCAATAAACTTTGCATCAAACTACTTTCAACCTGTATTACAAATGCCACCAACGTCGTATGCGTACCATGATTCATCTTCAGCTTACCTTTTACCGTGCTGGTGAAGTGAAACGGCTTTTTCCAGTATCGATTTTTTAAGGTGCTCCCAAAATAAAATCAGAAAAATTTCATGACGTCGCGAACTAATGTTTAGGCTAGAAAACTGGTTACTTATTTTTAGTTGACGACAATGCGTTTAGTTCAAATGCGACAAGAATCTCAGAAAGGTAAACTAAAACTCTGCCACTACTCTCCTCAACACAAATACACGTTTTTAATCAGTTGAAGAAAGATGCGGTGTGGCTAGCTGAGATAATTGTCAGCATTGATTTGTGCACTGTATTTAGCTCTTTGGGAAACCCTCGAGCCGGTAAAAGTGCATCGGGTGTGAAATTTAAATAGTACAGTAATTAAAGATATTATGCAGTGTCCAAAACATATAAGAAAGCTCCAGAATCGTTGCTAAGCCACAATCCTACTGACATCTAATAATGATCGTGAAAACAAGCCGAAAAATGAAATGTACAATAGATGAAAAACGAAGCGGAGGTTGTCGAATATAATTTGGATGTTTTTATTTCGATGGGTGGCTAGAAACTGGAGCTAGTTGAGCACGCACAGATCTGCACTGAGTTCTTAAATATATCGGCAAATAAGTTTAATACCGGTATATAGTATCTCTCAACTACATCGCCATCAATACAACCTATGAGAAGATCGCAATGGTTTATTAATTACTCTGCAGAAAAACTAAATACACTGGAACTGGTTAGATTTTCAGCATTGGTCGAAGCATAACTGGTAGAAGCAATTAACTTTGCATTAAAAAAGCCACCAACGGCGTATGCGTACCATGATTCTTCTTCAGCTTACCTTTTGCCGTGCTGGTGAAGAAAAACGGCTTTTTGGATCATTGTTTTTTTTAAGGTGCTCCCAAAATAGAATCAGAAAAATTTATGGACGTCGCGAACCAAAGTTTAGGCTAGAAAACTGGTTACTTATTTCTAGTTGACGACAATGCGTTCAGTTCAAATGCGAAAAGAATCTTAAAAAGGTACACTAAAGCTCTATCACTACCCTCCTTAAAGCACATAATTATTAGAAATCGGGATTACTTCGCCATTTAAAAACTATTGAACTAGCAACACAATTGGAAAGAAATCGCAAAATTGTGCAACACAAAGATCAAACATCATCCCGGACAAAAACTCACACGGTCACAAGCCACGATTTCTCCATTACCTTTCTTCATTTTCTTCAGCTGTCGAATAAAATACCAAAACCGGGACTTCGCCACCACTGCATTCGGAGCAAATATTCTCATTCGATAAGGAACAGTCTTAGGTTCCTTCGCGGTAGGGATTTTTCGACCTATCACGGAATACAAACGTAGCTATTAAGGCAAAATAAAAAACAACAAAACTTACATCACCAGAAGCCTTCATTTTTCACGCAACAATAAATCCGCCTACAAAATTAACTCTTTAAAACAAATGGAATTGTAACTGATCTCAAATTTTTAATAATGACTCAGAGAAATATTTGGCGTTAATTTTATACAAAACAATGAACAATCAAGAATGAGCATACAAAAACGATTTCGCCTCTGATTAGATTCAAACACACACCTTTTGAACCTACTGTGGCATTCAAAATATTTTTACCTACATCTTGTGATTAGATTCTTTAAATAAGCTGTTTCTGTAAATCATTCATTCATAGAACTACCCTTCTTTCTTTTGGTTTTTTTTCCCTTGTATTAATCAAGGCGAATCAATTTTAATTTAATTTCAGTTCAGTTCAGTTTTTCACAGGACAGTATGTGGCTAACGAGCCAATCGAGCGTCCAGAATTTCTTTCGGTGGAAAGCTGCAGAGAAGCAACCACCACTGCCAAAGCGTTTTTTCTTATTGTGATTTTGATATCCTCGACGATCGCGCCGCCAAGGGATAAGCCAATCGAGCGTCCAGAATTTCCGTCTGTGGAAAGCTTCAAAGGAGTGCCCACCACTGCCAAAGTTGGTTCAATTTCCTCTGGTATTCTCGTCGTATGCGGAGGTACGTCCGATGTTTTCCAAGCCGTCCTCTGGTCCCAGAATTTGTAGCTGCGACTGAGAAAAACGGAAAGGGTTTCTCTTCACCAAGCCGGTGAGAGGTTAGCTATGGACAATTGGTGCGTACATTTAAAACATGACATTTAAAACGAGGCATTATATAACAGGATTTTTTTTGTTTTTTTTTAAAAAAATTGTGGTCAAGACCATATAATTTCGAAATGAACAAAAAATGGACAATCCTGACGACAGACAACCTGCATATTCACGGGAAAAAGTCTGGGAAAAGCCCAAGCCACAAGGCATCTAAACCCCTTTTGAATGCACCTATTGATGTGCAAGCTATTAGTTCCTCAGGCAGCTTGTTCCAGAAGCGTACCAC
>JACCGJ010025440.1:0-11049 GCA_013407085.1 Atriophallophorus winterbourni | reverse complement strand
TCCCGGTAGAGAAATTTGTCATTGAAAGAGCAAATGTTAAAACTGAATCTACACGATATCACCCAACGAAGGATACGTAGTGACCTCATGTTAACATTGCAAATCCTGCATGCTGAAAACCATCCCCTTAATCACTTGCTAAAGCCCAATGGCCTTACTCGAACACGTACACATCCAAAGGCTTTAAGCATTCCGCATTCTCGATTGGATATTCGTCGTAAATTTTTCTCGGTAAGAATTTGTTTCATTTGGAACATTTTGCCTGAAGAAATCACACGCTCGTAATCTGTTGAGGTTCTCGCTTCCAAACTCGATGAGTTTATGACGAACCATGCGGTATGTGTCTGTCCGTATTGATTTTTAAAAGATTTTATATTTATTATTCCGTATATCTTGTCATCCTGTGATTATTGTTGAGCTTGCTGCTTTTTCTACCTTAAAACTTTCTGAGTTCTGCATCGTTTTTGAAGTTTTTTTGTGCATTTCTTTTCTGAGAATTTCTCAAAATCAACGCCAAATCTGATCCGTTTGTCATGCACATCTACGTTCTAGGGGTTTACGTAGAAACCGATTTTGAACTTTGGAAGCATTTCCATGGCCCTGAAAGACATCACAACCGGTTTCATGATGTCGAACTCTCGAGGTTGAGGGAATAGGATCTCTGTGTTTAAAACCAAAAGAGTGAGCACTTATCTATGTTCAGAAGGCATGTAGATCCCAAACGTACTTTCCTACACTATGAGTGCAAACAGCACGAAATCGGTATGTGCTGGAAATGCATGTAATTGATTGGATACATTTACAGCTTTCTAACCATTTCTCCACTGTTACAATTCATGTAGATTCTCATCTTATTATCCCTGCCTGATGAGTGGAGGCAACACAAAACCGCTCATGGGTTAACATGGTTTTGTGTGTGATTGAAATGCATGCAAACAAATTTAATTTTTAGCTTATGAGTTTTATATTTTAATAAACGAGTTCTTCTTAGTAACCATATGCAATATTTTTGGTCAAATTTAAATCTCTCTTTAATAATTCTCAAGCTATCTCCAGGCATTCGGATGCTGACCGTACTGTCTGTGTACCTTTGTCGTGTAAACTGCACTAAACCGGTTTTATGTTTGGCGGTTATTGATGATATTGCACGCTAAAATGTATATTTTGTTTGCCTCCTAGTTTATCCCATCCACATGTACCTGAGCCCATGTGAATGAACATGTTAGTCGTGCCAGCCTTCTCCAACTGGGGCCTCGAATTTCAAACTTTTTTGCCTCTGTACTCATGAAGGAATCTTTTCTGCTGATTAATCGCCATGACCTTTGCAGAATCTATTCATACATCAAAACTCTGGAACATCTCCGTGTTATTTTTTGCGGGGCCTTCAAATCGGCCGTGTATACAGCAATCGATTGGAATATGTTTGAGACCGATCGTGTATTCATAATGCCGTGTATACAATTAATTTCTCCAAGGGTAAAATGCATCAAATATTTTCGGATCAACTGAGGTCAAAGTTGGACGTGCACTTTAGAACGAAGTACGAGATACCGGGAATTGCAGTGAAACGTTTGACCCAAACACTTTCGCTAGTAAACTGGATCGTATGTCAATCAATTAAGACGGACAAGAAAAATCGTTCAGTCGACAAATTGTAACTCGATATCGGGACATGTTTATCATTTTTTAAATTCGTGGTGAAATTATTGTAACAGCTGAAAATTCGTGTGTACGAATAAAGTCAATTTCTTCTTCTTCTTCTTCTTATATCCTTTCTTCCGCCAATAATTTGAAATTTCGCTACGTGTACATATTGTCTTGTAGAATTTGAACTATTACTGAGACAAAACTCACCAACCTTTGCCCCTATTTCAATTCAATCCAATTCAATTTTAATGGTCTAAAAAGCATATAGCTTTACAAAAAAACACAGAATAATATGACAACAACGAATAATATAACAAGCAAAAATGGGATTAGATTGCTTACTGGGCAGTTCAAAAATCAAGTAAATATCCAAGGGCAGAAATTGTTTTCGATTTGTGGGATAACAAATGTAGGTATATGGTGTTAAGATGTATAGTTTTCTTCAATGCACGGGTTTAGGGTCAAATAGGCATCAAGGCTTCTCTTGAAAGTTTGCTGGTTTGGTGAGTTTACAACATTATCTGGCAGATTGTTCCAAGTAAAACAAACTCGCACGGCAAAAAATGTCGTCTGCAGTTTAGTCTCGAGTGAGGGACAGTTAGAGTATATGTGTGAGCTCTTGTATTATGCGAGCTCCGTAGATTCAATAAGCATTGTAGAGGGTGATTTTCAGTATTCAATATATTGTAAACCAGAATTAAATCCCCTCGAAGACGACGACGTGGATAATCAAATAAATTCAGCGTTTTGATTCGCTCATTGTAGGGTTTCCAGCTGAGTCCAGTGACAAGTTTGGTAGCTCGATGATATATTCGTTGCAAAGTCGCAACATCTTTTTTAAGCCATGGCGACCATGCTTGAACCGCATATTCCATCGTGGGCCTGATGTACGTATTTATAATACAGGGAATTGTCTGTTTTGAGAACCTACCGAAAATTCTCTTTAGGAGTGACAATTTCTGTGATGTTTTGCGATAGACGTAGTTGCAGTGGCTCGACATCCCTAGGGTTGTGCTTATTTACACACCCAAGTCCCTTTGTTCCATGGTACACGAGAGGCTGTGTTCCAAACAAATACTGGTACTCCACATATTTGCCAACGTTTAACATGTGACACTTTTTTTTTGCGGCATTACTTTGACCTAACGTGAATCTATGTAGGAATATCTAGTGAGGTTTGCAAGACAAAATATCTTTCACGGAACTCTTGTTCATTGTATCACTCAATCTATTGCATTTATTCCCCAAAAATATTTATCATTAGAGTTCGTATTTATGCAGTAAGTATTTATAATTAAAATAGCGATATATTGTTTAAAAAAATGGAAATATCCCTAAGAAAGGACGAAACCTAGAATCTTCAAGTTTTTGCTCAGACAGATCTCGGTGAAATTATAAATAAACGGTAACGCTTGTGTGACGCATGTGTAAAACCATAAATTCTTGTTGGAGTATACCGTACGGCATAGAGACAAGCAATAATTACCCACTAATCGAGATTAGTGTGCTATTTAATTCATTGCAATAAGTGAATTTAAAGCATTTGAATTGCTCCAAATTGGAGACTTTTAAGTGTGAAACATCTGCTGGTAAACCATTTCAAAAAATAATTAAAAAAAACATTTAAGAGCTTCAAAAAATTAAATTAACCGTTCAAGAAATAACTGTGTCTATTCGAGACACTTTATTTCAAGTTTCGAAACGAACAAAGTGCTCTGCCGACCCAGAATCACACTCGATAACTGAAAATTTGCGATATAGAAATTGCGTATTATAGAGTATTTATTTGAGTATTAATACATAATTCTAAGGCTTTATACATCTTCCCACTATTATATATTACATAAATCTTATTTATTCCCATAATAACCAATGTAATAACCAATGCATGTATGGTATAGTACTCTGTTTATTGTTACACTTCTGATATATTAGATTACTCTGCAGTAATAACGTTCGAATTATAATTTTTTTCATTTTCCTAATTTTTGTCTCAAAGCTTCCGCAGAAAACCCGCGATTGAGCGAAAATCCGTGAAAAATGTTTCAAATTATTATTTTTTAAACCCACTGTATGTGTAACTGGCAGTACGTTTATTTAGCCTGATCTAGCGTATACGATTAGCAAAGTTCGTTTGTGTATATCAGAATATAGCATGCATTTGTAATTCTGGCCAAGACCTGATAATATTTTTTTTAAGTCACAGTGATTATCAGTTGTAATTTTAATATGATCAAGAGTGTAATTAGGAATAAGTAAACTCGAAATGTTTGGTGCACATTTATTTCAGCAATACTCAAATCTTTAATCTGCAGACCAAGAGAATTCCAAGTTTTTCGTGAGACGATTGTGATATCTGAAGCCGTGTCGAGTTGTAATGTTACCTTCTGGTTGTTTATCTCGATGGAAATATATTTTCGAAGACTGCGGAACAACTCAATATTTGTAGAGAATACTACATTTGACTGTCTTCGGTTAAGGTTTTTCTGAAAATGCTTATAGCAACTGCTTTCTCTGTGTCTATATTTGCCACATGTTTTACAGCGTTGTGAGTTAAACGGGCAAAAACGTGCAAAATGCCACTGGCCACAATTCCAGCAGGGTGTTCTTGGCTTTGCTGATCTTATTTGGTTAAAACTTTTCTGATCGTCTCGTCGGAATTTTGTTATACATGAATGCCACTGTTACATAGGGTTCGTACAACGAACCACGAAGTTCAAGTGAAACTTTGTTTACTACTTATTCACTGTTTCAAGGCTCACTGAACCTAATCTTACTGTCTCCACCTGATGACGGCAAACTGCCAGAAACCGGTAGTGGTGTGTAAGGGATGGGGATGTGAGCAACACAATTCTTAGGTCAAGAATATCTTCCAGCAGTGTTCTGAAACTCTTTCCTTCTTTCGGTTTATGAATGATACAAGATTGCGAACATTGTTTTAACAGCTTGTGTGTTGATTATAAATAACATCCAGCTGAATTTAGATGGTAATTTCTTGGAATAATCTCAATTGTTTAGATTACCTATTCAGGTTCTAACTTTAAAATTTTTTCAGCGAATGCTTGGTCCTCTTCTCATTGTGTTATAGAGTGACAGAAACCTGTCGATTATTAAATCAGTGAAATAATATAAGAGTTTAAATCTTCATGAAATTTCATTTTTGTGAAAATTATTCGAATGTTAATAAAATAATAAAATCGTATGCAATATTGCACTACTCAACTTCGAAGAAAATATGGATATGTAGACAACATGATCTGAAGTTTATGTCTAAAACGGATATTTTTCATGTCTTACCTCAACGCGAACCAAAAAATCGTCCAACAGCTGATACGGAACCGACAAAAAAGCCGCTCAAATCTCGTGCATTCTGATTGGTCAGATTTACATTAATCTCATTGGCCATAAGCGTGATCAGCTGATCGGGGCCGGGTCACGCCGCTTTTGCGCCAAAACGAAAAGTCAAATGTCCAAAAATGAAAATTTGCAGTTTTTGGTCATGTTTCACTGTTGATGCAACAGTTGTGTCATTACATGTGTGTCAGTACGAAGATTCAAGATGGTGAAAAAACAAATGTCATATGATTTACGCATTAAATTTAAATTAATTATCCTTTTATGTTTTTCAAAGTGAATAAAAGGTAGGGTGAAAAAAACAATTTTATGTATAACATGAAATAGGGAAATTTCCGTCAGAAATGCATGTTTTGGTACCAATGCGTATGTGTATGTTGGATGCACTGGCGATTTTCTGTTAAATGGAGCCAATACAGTATTATTCAATATAAAAGTTCGTAATTTCCATTCAGTATTCATTTCATTTGGCAATGAAACTTACTTTACTTACTTTACTTTTGTGCGGCTGGCTCCACGGGTGGATTAGAAGGCTTCATGGATGTCTCGGATCGCACCAGCCCGCGCACGTCGATCGGAGGCGAGATCGTTGCAGATCGTGATCCAGTCTCGTTCCCACCTGCGAACTCCGTAGACGGTACGCAGACCCATTGAGACATCGTCATGAAGTTTCTTGGGGGTAGTGTACAAGTGATCTCCCCAGCACCACTCGGTGTTTGTTCGAGTACACCTCTCTAGCCTTTGCACAGCCAAGTGCAACCTACAAGGCAGCAGGGAGTTGGCAGATAAACGCGCTGTGCGCCAGTTATCTACCTACGGGACTTCTCTCCGGATTTTTCCTCGGGGTTTTCTCCCAAAGTCTTTCCCGCAATCGGGTGACCCACAAGGCAGTGGGGGGTTGGGGTCAGGGTTTTCCTTCCCCTAGATGGATTGCCAGTAGCTGACGAGCTCCATCTGACCGGAGCAAACTGGTTTTAAGGCGCCAGTTACCCGCCTTCGCCCCTTCTCCTGTCAGTAAGAGCAGTTCCGCCGGGCTTGTGAAAGCCACCCGTGCAGGCCAGGAGTTGGACTTGGTTGTCAGAGGCTATTTGAGACGCAAGCCACGTGGGAGCATTTTATAGATAGTAGGTGGCTCATTCCTACTACCACCCCCGGCTGTGACAACCTTTGTCAATGAAACCATTTCTGATGGCAACCTATGTACCATTGAATCAACGATGGCAAATTATGCCAAGTATGTGTTCATCCAACCACCGAGACTGATGACGAACGGACCCTATAACACCTAACGAATACCACTTAAAACTCACATCGAAGAAGTTTTCATGTTGATGCCATCTAACTCAATGATTAATCATCCTACAACAACTTCACAAGCTCTGCAAACCGCATACAAAAAACATAAATTTATGTTTCAAGTCCTACTCGGCTTGGTGTTACTGTCTCCACCTACTGATGGCAAACAGCCAGAAACCTGTGTGTAAGAGCATCACACATCAGAAAAAATGTGTCAGTCTCAAGACAACACAAATATGGCAGAGTTATAAAAGTTTAGTGATATATAAAAGCATCTTCCAACGCAATTTGAGTGTACTTTTCACGAAACATTAAGCGTTCTGATAATAAAGACGGCAATCTTGATTACAATGCACACAGTATCAGATAGACAACAGTATTAATTTCAGTTATCAAAAGACAAAAAAAGATTAACTACTGTTCTGTGTTTGAACATCGTGGTTCGTTGTACGAACCCTATGCAACAGTGGCATTCAAGTATAACCTTGTTTACCATTTATCCACAGTTTCAAGACTCACTGAACCTAAACTTACTGCCTCCACCTGATGACGGCAAACAGCCAGAAACCGGTAGTGGACTGTGATTTCGGGGGATGTGAGCAACACATCACTTCAATATTACTTTCAGTTATCAAAATGAAAAATAGATTAACTACTGTTCAACTGCAGACAAAACAATTTTCGTTGGGAAATGGTCATAGCGGCAATATTTATTTCTTTATTACCGTGCGGATTTTCTGTTTAGTTATGCTAAATCTTTTCACTCTCGGTATATCATAAGTATATGATGTTTAAAGTTTTTACGTTGACCTTTAAAAAATAACCGTTTACATTAGCTGGAGTTATTTTACGTCAAGACTATTGAATTATATCTCATTGACCATCCAACAAGTAACTCCGGGAAAATATCCATCTTTTATCGCATAGATATCATTTTGCTTCGATTGTGACAGTATTTAATTTTAAATCCGTAACTATTTTATTCTAACGTTACTGAGGTTGTTTTAAACAATATGCTACTTAAAAGTAGTCGAAAATTAACTGTAGTATATCCATGATTCGTTTAACTTGAAATGTGCGTAATTAATATATCACATCAAATTTCCAGATGTTAATCATTTTTTGTCAAACCTGCTATACTTTGATATTGAAAATTTGTAGGGATATTTTATATCCGATCTGTTGGAACATATTGAATTGAATAGAAAGCTAACATCCCACTTTTCAAACAGATAGCCTCGGATGCAACCACCTCCCTCCGTGGTTGGTTGAGTCCAGGAGAGAATCACGAAACCGTCGCCAGCGATTTTGCAGATGGAAAGCATGAGTTCCTTCTTTTTGGAACATTTCGACTGGCGTGAATTCAATTTTCTTGCGAACTGCAGCTGGAGTTGGTTCATGCTTGATTTCTTGCATCGGCTGAACTGTCAACATTACGGCATAATCGCGCGGCGACCGAAGCTGTTCTCAGCCTGCACTGCGTCCTCTGGGTGAGCCCGAATAATCTACAGTGAGTAATCATACCCCGCGTAGCGCTGTATATGTTTCACACATTGAATGAGTTGTACTCAATTAAAATGTCACGTCACGACAGTCGAATTGGCCATTCTGGCGTTCACCAACAAAGTTGTTTTTAGGCCAACGAATAAATCGTGCCAAGGCTTCCTTTCGGTCGAAGTTAGTGACGTGAATTTTGCATTGCTTCCGTCAATTTTGGTGTATTGACGAATAATCTGTCAGATGGCAGATGGCATGTGTACGCTCGTTTATTTGTTGCTGACACTGTTTGTAGCGGGATTCAGGATTCAGTGACACAAGCTGCCGCTAGCCATGGATGCTCCAGACATTCATGAATATTCATAAGTTTCCTCGGTTGTTTTTGTAACATATTGTAAATAAAGTCTTTAGCATCATTCGATATATTTGGAAAACCTTCGTGATCAAATGACGCTTGACTGTGGGTTATTTTATCGATTGTATCCTCTTACGATGAACTAGCGAATGTTGAAACTCCAGACAAGAGCAGATATATCATCACACGAACAGACCACATGTCAGTGTAGAATCCAGCTGTTTCATTTCGAACGATTTTTGAAGCAGCAACTTCAAAACACCAGGGTAGTGAATGCGTCTCGGACAGAAGAAAGAAGTTCTGCTGATGACGTCATCTAGCTTGATGACGAAACGTCCAACAACAACTACACAAGCTCGGCGAACACCATTTGAACAACATTTTCATCCTGAGCTACACATTTTCTCCTCTATTGCTGAACAGTTTAGGCGATCAACGCTTAAGAGCGCCAGACGCTGGGAAAGCTTTAGCGGTAGAACAGAATGTTTATTACCTTAATTTTTAATCACACAACTGGTTATTTATATCAGAACCGTTTGCACATATCATATGACGTTCGCATCTGCTGCGGAGTATCGCCTGACTTCTGGTTCATTATTCATTAATTATGCAAACATCTCAGGTCATCAGTTCGTGGGAGGCAGGTGGCCAACATCCGGCTTTTTTTCACAACTTCATGTGATTTTTGGCCATTCGGATCACGTCTTGCTCTTGTCGCACCAGGGGGGGCTCGACTGACCTTGACGACCCTTGAACTATTGCGGTCTCCGTTGCCTTTAAAATTTCTCATTGAATTAAAAGATATCATTGGCATAATTTTGTTTAAAAGCAAATTGAATTGATACTTCAAAAATGGAATTCAGTTTTTTCGTTCTCAGCAGTTTATTTAGTGTCATAGCGCTGGTGTTCAACTTTGATTTCTCTTGCAGGAAGCGATGTGTATATGTTATTGTTTTAATTTCGCGGGCTTTTATTTTATACTCTTCGTTCTCTCCACTCAACTTTAAACAGATTGGTCGTACCAACCTTATCCAACAGTGGCACACAAGCGCAATTTGTTTATCATCCTTCCACTGTATCAAGCGCATGCGGATCCTGATCCTACTGTCCCTACCTGATGACCAAAGTAATGTGTTGCTCACATCCCCATCCCTTACACACCACTACCGGTTTCTGGCTGTTTGCCATTGTCAGGTGGAGAGAGTAAGATCAGGTTCAGTGAGCCTTGAAACAGTGGATTAAAGGTAAACAAGGTTATACTTGTATGCCACTGTTAAATGATGTTCATATAACGAAACACGATGTTCAAACTCAAAATCACATAGTGATTCGTGGTCAAGCACTGTTTCAAGGCTCACTGAACCTGATTATACTGTCTCCACCTGACGACGGCAAACAGCCAGAAACCGGTAATGCTGTGTAAGGGATAGGGATGTGAGCAACACATTACTTTGGTCATCCATAAGCGCATTGCTTGCTTTGACCAAGAATCACTTTGTGATTCCGTGTCTGAACATCGTGTTTCGTTGTACGAACCCTACATAACAGGAGCTTTTATGTAATTCAATTTTGTTTTTCCTTGCGTCGTTCACACGTACTCTACCCATCCTACAAAATGTTTCGTAGACAGGGATTTTCTGCTAATCAGTAGAGGTATTAAGGTTATCTCAAGACTGAGCTGTGTTTCTGTGAATTTAATTTGCACTCTATTGCCGATGGTCACTTCCTAAAATGCAACATATCGATCAAAAACGTTTCCTTTTAATAGTTCGCGCTCACTGAACAAGATCATTGTTGCCTACAATTTTTCCCTCCACCCGAAGCTAATATTTTGTTATTTATTTATAACCTGGCTTGATATACGTTTAACTAAACGATGGCTCTTTCACAGTTGAAAATGCACCGGACAGTTTGATAACTCATGCTGTAAGCTCATTGTCACATCTCTTGCTTCATTTTCTAATTTCATTCGCATGTCTGTTTGAGCCTGTGCAACCTCAGAGTATTTCTGCTCACGTATGATCTTTACTGTGCGGCACATTGTCTAAATCAGTCTTGTATAATTTCATAAATTTCACATTTTTTATAAATCTTGTGACAAAATTATTCTAATAGCTTAAACTTAGTTTACACCAACAAAGTCACTTTTTTCTTTCTCATCACCAGTCTGTTGCAGTTATTACAGTCTACCGAAGGACATCCACTAAAACACTTGCTTGATGTGTGTGATGGGAAAGTGGCACGCGGACATAGAAGTTCCCGTATTGATTGCCGGCGCCATTTTTTCGGTATACGTGCTATATTTCTTTGGAATGCGCTACCCCAACATGTGGTGGACTCTTCTTGCCTGGCGATTTTTAAAGACAAACGAACATCATTCGTGAGCCTTAGATTTGATATTCTCTATTGCTTTTATACTATTGTATTTTTCATGTTTTATTAATACCGTAATCCTGTGGTGTTGTAAAGTATTAAATTTTTTAACTATAAATCATTGAATTTGAATTTGAACTGATTCGCAACAAACAATGAGAGGATTAACGCAGGTTTACCTCTATAATGCTCCACACAAAAAAGCATTCTCTCAGATATTGAAGCAACTACTTGTAGCTCAGGGATTGGATTTTGTGTGTTCGCTGCGCCGGCATTGTAGCGGTAGGACATCATCAAGCTAGATGACATCGTCAGCTGAGCTTCTTGCGAAGTGTTCGTGTTTTCTGATCTTATACGCTGACCGTTCTCTCAGATATTATTAAATCCAAAGTATCTTACTCAATCATGCAATCTTTCAAAGAGTTTGACCATCCAGAGCTCATCACATTCGTGTAAATTTCTGGATCGTGTGTTTTCCTTCAATGGTTCACCTCTTTGAACATTTTTTACTTATTTGATCGACAAAG
>JACCGJ010025438.1:0-10659 GCA_013407085.1 Atriophallophorus winterbourni | reverse complement strand
TGGCGATGTTCAGTTCGAGCTGCGACCGCTTTTCGTACACGCTGTGAGATCTGACCGTGAAATCAATAACAGTCAGAACTGTAGAAGCTATAAAATAGTTTTAATTTAGCAGTGAGATTACGAAAATATCCGCTTCAGTACTTGATAATTGGTTTCCAGTTTTTTGGATACAAAACGTATGCCATACCTAAAAGGTTTACTGACACTTAATCCCCAGTTTGATAACTTCTGAAGAATGCAGAATACATTCAAATTAATTTATTTAGCAGGAGAGATATGCAATTGATTTTAAGAACGTCAATCTTTTCGTAGTTGAGTATCGCTGAATTGCTCGAGATGTCCTGGCGCATATCTCAGCATACTCCTTCTGTTTGATATGAACCCCAACACTTGTTTGAAGAACAGAGGCCGTATGCTGTCGGCAATCCTTTCGCAAACCCTTAAGAAATATCCACATGGATTGATGTTCAAACATCAAAAATGATTTGGGAGGGACGGGAAAGTGCATGTTGGGTCTTTCCTTCTTATACTGTTTTGATGCCTGTTGAGTGTCCGCGAGATAGCACTTTTTTGAGGTAATGCCAATAGTGCCTAATGACAGACCGACTGTGACCGAAGTCCGTGAGGCAGAGGGGGTTGCATTAATTTCTAACATTTTCCCTTCATTTTAGCCACCGCATTCTTCGCCAAAACTTTTTCTTTGTTGCACTCGTGATTGTGAAGTGCGAAATTACGTACGATGTTAGATGTAAGTAATCTTGCTGTACACTCGCGTGTGACAAACCTACTACACCTCCAATTAATATTGCCATTATTTGATTGTTTATCGAACCAAAACTCGTTTCCCATGTAAATTAATGTCCTTCGACCTTTGCTACTTGTACCATCTTCAAGAGTCATTGCATACATTTGAATATCTTCTTATCTTAAATACCTTCCCAGGGAATTAAGTGACTTGGGGTATTAAATGTCTGGGGATTAAGTGACCGAACACCACTTACAAGCCAGTAAGCATCTTCTTGGAGCGCTTATCTAATACCGTATGCTGTCAAAGGAAGTCGCTAGGAAAGCTTATTATGCCGCATAACAATGAAAGCCGCAAGGAAGCTGTCATGCGGATGTCGCTCTACTCGTTCACGAAATTTCATTCGACGTTCGTTTGCGTCTACTCTTCTGTAACTGTTGGAGTCGCACCATTCTCTATCTCTTGAGATTTTATTTTGCCATGGTTGCTTGGCAGTTACGTATTCGACACATGATATTAATGTAATGCTGCTGACATAATGATGACCTGGAAGCAATCGGTTAGAGCAGTTTTTGGGTAACGTTTCACTTCTGACGCAGAAGCTTCGTCAGACCAAGGGTGATAGTCAGGACAAGGAACATGATTAAGTAGTGGTCAACCCACCGGCACTTATTTGACCTTACCGCTAAACAGCCTATAGTACGCCTACGCTGCTTCACGTCTCGTGGGAATGACCAGGATCAGTGGTCGATTTGCCTACTAGTGTGTATCCACGTCAATCTGATACAAGTGAACACGGTCAAGGTCAGTTGACACAGCGGCCCACATTCGTAAAAGTACATCACTAGCGGAGCTATGGTTAAGCTATATTTGAAGGAGAACAAAAATTTAATTAACTAGTGGGTATAAGGTGAATAAAAATTATTTACTTTCGCATCAGTGCTGAGCGCCAGATTGTGGATATTTCTGCCCCATCCACCTTATTGACCGCCAGTCGACCTGCCATGGCAATTTCGACCGCCTCCGCATGAGGCGTTCGCTATACGGTCTATTACCGCGTCTCAATATTGCCACATTGTCTAGATCGACTACTCTAACCGATTGCACTCAAATTCCTTTGCATTATGAATACACGATCGGTCCCAAACATATTCCAATCGATTGATGACCTAGAAGCTTCAAGTGCCAGGTGGTCCAGTGCTTGCTGCGGTAGGCCTCTCGCCAGACTTAGATCAGCATAATCTTCCCTTCAAATATCGTCTATCGGAAAATTAAAAAAGATTCCGTTAGATCGGATGGTCCTACAGAACCCCACTCCAGATACACAATGAGGAGAAAGATCTTCCATACACGCGAAACTTGTCCGATTTTCAAAATTTGCTAAATTTAAGATGCAAACACTTCTCAAGCATTCCATGTCTCATCAGACAGTTCCAAATTCACGATGGAATGTCTAGGAATACCACGATAGTGGGTCGCGATTATCATGGAAATGGAGAAAAGCTGCTAAGTTGATGTTTGCTTGTCACCAGCACTAATCTCCACCATTCGAAACGTCAATGTTCAACGGGTGACTTAATCATATGCGCAAATTAATCATCGCTATTAGCTACTTGTAACTCCGCCAAGGACGGTCCCAAGCCCGTCTGAGAAAGGAGGAGGGTTGGGCTTAGGGCCAGCAACCCTATCCCGTAAAACCTACATTGCTACGGAAACGAAGACAACAGATCCGTGGCTCGGTCATGTATGCAGGATGGATCCCAGTTCGCATACGAAGGTAGCCATTCACTGGCTTCCGCAAGGTAAACGAAAAGGGGACGGCCCAACGAAACTCGGCGCGAACGTTGGAACGCGAACTACATGCACAAGGATTCACGGTGCAGACGGCAACGGAAGCAGCGACAGACCGGAACCACTGGCGTGAAGTTGTCTTCGCCTCATGTGCCACCCGGCACGGAGAGGGCTGAGTGAGTGAGTGATTAGCTACTTGTGGCAGGGTTGTGTTTAGCATTGTCGATCTGCTTAAAATCTGACCAGACGTTCGTCTAAATGAAACTCTCGATACGTGTGTTGGAGGAAGCGTAGAATAATCTACAATCAGCACAGGATGGCTAGGCTCAACGACCCTCTGGATCTCACAGAGTTCCAGGCTGATGTGGGTTTACATCATGCTGGAGTCATCAAAGGTTGCATTGATGGGCAGTGGATTGCTATCGATATGTGTCAACTCGTGATTTCGGCAACACGATGTCCAATTGTGCAGTATTTCTGGACTGCGTAGGCAGTAACACGCTGGAGTCTCATTACCATTTCTATTTTCTTTGTCATATCTATCTAGGCCTGGGCAACCAGACAGTATCTTGACCGACGTGCAGTCAATGACTGTGCGTCACTTTTCCTGGATCAGGGTTGTGATTTTACACATACATTTCGGCCTTGATAGACTTACCTCCACCGGATAGAATGGTGCTATCCGCCATCCAAACGGGTCTTTGCTTCACCGTCTTCGGAGCAACTTCTGAATTTCGCTGACCAATGATAACAATGCGAACTCGGCTGTCCGTTGTGCTTTTGGTTTGATCAGGAGCCGGTTTCAATGAACTGGAGCCATCTAAGCCGGGACCGTTGAGAGGCCTTCCATCAACCGAAGTAGTAGGGTTATTTGGATCCTGAGACGGAAGGGGCCAAACAAATTTATTTAATACGATCACGCGCACTAATTTCTAACTGAGTATAAACAGAAAAATTGTTTCGCAGAGGGCGTAAATGCAGTTCAAACGAAAAGCGGGTCACTGGTTGACATGAGGCGCTATGATGATAATGGCATTTCAAATTAGTGACTATTCATCAGTACCAGGCCCATCGAAATATTGACAAAAGCTTATCACATTGTAGGCATTGTGTAAAGTGTCGTCTGCAAGCGGGGGAGGAGCAGATACAGCTCATGGCTGCCGAACGCAGATCACGCCGCCGGCGTGCAACTGATGCCTTACATCCGAGTTCTGACCATCGTTGCCAGCGCTGCAGGAGAATGTTCCTCCCGAATCGGACTGTTTAGTCATTCAAAAAGCTGTAGAACATGAAATTCATGCGACTGTGATGTACATCCATGGTCGATATCGACCTATGGAGGCCAACAATATCAATGGAAGCACTGGACTGGGCTTGGCACTGATGAGTAGTCACAAACATGAAAAAACGTATTCTCCATTTACGCTTCAACAACAATGGCTATCAGATCGAATCGGTGCTGGCTTACACTGTATCCGATGGGAAGACCTGACACGGATATCAGACACGACAGATGTTTCTGGCTGTTTCACGACTAATCGGGCAAATGAGGCTACTCAAATGTGCCAGGCTGCAGAAAGATTCATGAACACCTTACTGCAATCGGTCAAACGGTAAGGCGTGGGACTACAATGGTGATGAGCGGGGGCGGATGATATTGACTGCTGATGAGCTCAAATAAGAGCGAAACTCATTATGAACAGTCGTGATCAACATTGTGAATACTTCGATGACACAGATGAATAGGCACAAACATAAAACAACGTATTGTCCACAAAAAGCTTAAATAATGGCATTTCTATGATTGTATGAGTAAAACAGCTCAATGACGTCTTGGAGCACTCGGTATTAGGCATCGGTAAACATGTATGATATGGTATGAAAGCACAAGCCTGATCCAGGCAAAGTGCCGCACAGTCAGAGACTGCATGCGGACTTAGATAATGTCAGGTTGCCCGGGCCTAGACACACAACGTATCAGAATACAAACACCAACATCACGAAACATGTTGCCGGTCGCAGATATTGATTTAAGAGAGGGAACCCGTTTAGACAACTGTGCCTCAAATAATGGCATCCGATATCCGAACTCAGAAATATTATGACAGAGTAAGCAATCTGTTTAACAAAACTACAGGATGACAAGGTAGATAGAGTAAAAACAATTTTCGGAGGCTTACTGAAACTAATGTTAGTCTCCACTTGATGACGGCAAACAACTAGAAACCGGAATGGAAAGAATTTCGTGCAGTCGGTCAAAAAAGGTTTTCGGGTAGCGTTTCACTTCTGATACAGAAGCTTCACCAGACCGCTGTTTTGTTGTATGGTATGGTATGAAAGCACAAGCCTGATCCAGGCAAAGTGCCGTACAGTCATAGACTGCACGTGGGCTAAGATACTGCCAGGTTGCCCAGGCCTAGACAGATATGAGGGGGAAAGACATATATGAGGGGGAAGACAGAGGGATAGGAACAGATAGTTTGGGTTGACTGGTACTTAGTCATGTTCTCTGTCATGAATAGCACACTTGGTTTGACGAAGCTTGTGTGCCAAAAGTGAAACGTTACTCAAAAACTGCTCTAACCGATCGCAAACAAATTTCTTTCCATTAAGAATACACTATCGGTCCCAAATATATTCCGGTTGTGGAGTGTAAAAGTGGAGGATGTGCGCAACTTATTACATTAATATTCCGAGATTTAATAGGAAGATTTGACAGGTATCCATCGAGCTTCGTAGAGAATACCACAACCGATTCTGAGCGTACGATTTTCTCCGACCTGGCGTTACACGTGAAACAGATTCTAACTGAGAAAAATTATAGGGGCTGTCCAATCGAGAATGTGAGATTATCAAAGCCTTTGAATGTGTTCAAGTAACATCAACAGGTTTGAGTAAATGTTCATTGTGGATGATTTTGAATGCCAAAATAAGGTCACTTCGTATGCGTAAGTTTGACATTCGTTCTTGGAAAGGCGAATTTTTGAAGGAGTTCAATATTTCTAAACAGCCAGGCTCGGATTGAATATCCCGTAACAGGAATTTATAATTGGGTAGCTCTTTAGGTCCCACCCTTCTCCAACGAATGTTTATCATGTCAAGTTTGTACGGCAGTTAAGCGCCGTGTCGCACTTTCCACTTACGGTACGAAGAAAGATCGAACAAGCGACTGGTTCGAAGCAAAAGCTTCTGAGATGACTGCTGTGTTGGATGAGAAACGGTCAGCATTCTTGAAGTTCAAAGGTATGCCAACAGATGAAAACTTACGAGTTCTAAGAACAGCTAGAAATAAGGTTCAACAGACTGCAAGACGACGTGCAAATGACTATTTGACTGAAATTAACCTCAGTATCCAAAAAGCTGCGGATACTGGAAATGTTCACAGTATGTATGATGGGATGAAGAGAGCCATTGGTTCAAACAAACTTAACACGGCTCTCGTTAAGTCTGTATCTGATAATCCGATTTTCGATAAAAACTCAGCAGATGGAAAAATGGGCAGAGCGTTTCTCCTCTCTTCTCTAGAGACAGTACGGTTTTACCGCATGTACTTGAAAATGTTGAGCGGTTGCCGACTATTGAATATCTAGATACTCCCTGTAGAAAAGTCAAGATCAGAGCGACACATGTGTATTCACTACACGTCAACAAACATATGAATCATCATGGGAATTACAATACAGAGATAGACACACTGACAGCTACTGCATTCTGATTGGACAATGAGTATTTATGCTGACAGCCACTCCACATCCTTCCGTTTTTCAAATGAACTTACGTACTGTGCGGTTGCGGAAATTTATTTTGTTTGGAGGCTCTGGATCTGTTTCATGTTTGATCGGCTCATCGGCAGCTTGGACGCGACAATTGAATTTATATTGTTCAAATGTATCGTTCACTTGTCCGAGGCAATATTCTTCGAGCTTCGCGAAGATTGTTTCCAAAACATCTGCATCTTCGTTCTCATCAAATGTGAAACACTGTATGAACTTCGTCGCTTGTTCACCAAGCGCATTCCTCAGCGTCACCATTTGATACGCTTTATCGGTAAACGTCAGATTCGCCAACGTCCGAATGTCGCTAAACTGTTCCTTCCACAGTTTCCGTCTCTCTGTCAATCCATCATCACATTCCATTGCGAGTGTTGCCGGTGGTCGAACATTAAAGCCGCTAAAACGGGCGTTGTCAGTTCTTTCCAACGTTTTCTCATCGATCACCATGTAGAAAGGTCAAGATCATAGCGACACATGTGTATTCACTACACGTCAACAAACATATCAATCATCATGAGAATTACAATACAGAGATAGACACACTGACAGCTACTGCATTCTGATTGGACAATGAGTATTTATTGTGGAGTGGCTGTCAGCATGAAGACTCATTGTCCAATCAGAATGCAGTAGCTGTCAGTGTGTCTATCTCTGTATTGTAATTCCCATGATGATTCATATGTTTGTTGACGTGTAGTGAATACACATGTGTCGCTCTGATCTTACTTTGGTCTACATTGTGAACGAGGGTGAGCGAGCGAGAACCGTTGGAAAGAACTGACAACGCCCGTTTTAGCGGCTTTAATGTTCGACCACCGGCAACACTCGCAATGGAATGTGATGATGGATTGACAGAGAGACGGAAACTGTGGAAGGAACAGTTTAGCGACATTCGGACGTTGGCGAATCTGACGTTTACCGATAAAGCGTATCAAATGGTGACGCTGAGGAATGCGCTTGGTGAACAAGCGACGAAGTTCATACAGTGTTTCACATTTGATGAGAACGAAGATGCAGATGTTTTGGAAACAATCTTCGCGAAGCTCGAAGAATATTGCCTCGGACAAGTGAACGATACATTTGAACAATATAAATTCAATTGTCGCGTCCAAGCTGCCGATGAGCCGATCAAACATGAAACAGATCCAGAGCCTCCAAACAAAATAAATTTCCGCAACCGCACAGTACGTAAGTTCATTTGAAAAACGGAAGGATGTGGAGTGGCTGTCAGCATAAATACTCATTGTCCAATCAGAATGCAGTAGCTGTCAGTGTGTCTATCTCTGTATTGTAATTCCCATGATGATTCATATGTTTGTTGACGTGTAGTGAATACACATGTGTCGCTCTGATCTTGACTTTTCTACAGGGAGTATCTAGATATTCAATAGTCGGCAACCGCTCAACATTTTCAAGTACATGCGGTAAAACCGTACTGTCTCTAGAGAAGAGAGGAGAAACGCTCTGCCCATTTTTCCATCTGCTGAGTTTTTATCGAAAATCGGATTATCAGATACAGACTTAACGAGAGCCGTGTTAAGTTTGTTTGAACCAATGGCTCTCTTCATCCCATCATACATACTGTGAACATTTCCAGTATCCGCAGCTTTTTGGATACTGAGGTTAATTTCAGTCAAATAGTCATTTGCACGTCGTCTTGCAGTCTGTTGAACCTTATTTCTAGCTGTTCTTAGAACTCGTAAGTTTTCATCTGTTGGCATACCTTTGAACTTCAAGAATGCTGACCGTTTCTCATCCAACACAGCAGTCATCTCAGAAGCTTTTGCTTCGAACCAGTCGCTTGTTCGATCTTTCTTCGTACCGTAAGTGGAAAGTGCGACACGGCGCTTAACTGCCGTACAAACTTGACATGATAAACATTCGTTGGAGAAGGGTGGGACCTAAAGAGCTACCCAATTATAAATTCCTGTTACGGGATATTCAATCCGAGCCTGGCTGTTTAGAAATATTGAACTCCTTCAAAAATTCGCCTTTCCAAGAACGAATGTCAAACTTACGCATACGAAGTGACCTTATTTTGGCATTCAAAATCATCCACAATGAACATTTACTCAAACCTGTTGATGTTACTTGAACACATTCAAAGGCTTTGATAATCTCACATTCTCGATTGGACAGCCCCTATAATTTTTCTCAGTTAGAATCTGTTTCACGTGTAACGCCAGGTCGGAGAAAATCGTACGCTCAGAATCGGTTGTGGTATTCTCTACGAAGCTCGATGGATACCTGTCAAATCTTCCTATTAAATCTCGGAATATTAATGTAATAAGTTGCTCACATCCTCCACTTTTACACTCCACAACCGGATTATGTTTGGGACCGATAGTGTATTGTTAATGGAAAGAAATTTGTTTGCGGTCGGTTAGAGCAGTTTTTGAGTAACGTTTCACTTTTGGCACACAAGCTTCGTCAAACCAAGTGTGCTATTCATGACAGAGAACATGACTAAGTACCAGTCAACCCAAACTATCTGTTCCTATCCCTCTGTCTTCCCCCTCATATATGTCTTTCCCCCTCATATCTGTCTAGGCCTGGGCAACCTGGCAGTATCTTAGCCCACGTGCAGTCTATGACTGTACGGCACTTTGCCTGGATCAGGCTTGTGCTTTCATACATCACTGCTCAGAAGTAGGCGCGTGATCCCCCGTAGACTTCCTAAAATCTGTTGCGTAAAACGTTTCATTGAATTCCAAGGCGTTGTGAAGGGACACTGAGATAAGTTCTGTAAAATGTCTTGTATCAGTCGATTCCATTCAGGTCACTTCCTTTCTCAGCTCGACAGTCTGCTTATCCTTGTTTGTGTCTCTGTGTGTGTATACGCATTGGAATTCCGATCCTCTTTGGCTCAATTGTATGACAAATCGCTCGCTCTTAACCTCTATTTCTAGTTTATCGATCGTTCAACTCAATTTTTTCCCAGCTGATCAAGAGACTGCACTGCGAGCTTGTGTACTGGATGTGGCTGCTCAAATCCACGAGGCTTTGAGTCAGATGGATCCCGCAGACGACCCATCATCAGCTGAGCTCCTCTACGCGACTAGCGCCCCACTTGTTCTCGCAGCGTTGGATGACAATGATGATCGGTCCAGAGCGGATTCACTGTTGTCGCCCGGGTTGAGGTTGTGGTGCAGTTTGCTGACTCAGAACCACCCACGTGGATGCCCTCCTCGCGTGTTACTGGAGCTACTCTTCCCACGGTTAATCGACCAGACCTCGGTTGGTAGCTCTTCGTGCGCGCCGAGGACACTGCTCAGTCGCTTGGATGACGTCAATGACTGCAAGGTAGAGTTTTTAGCGTTTCTTTCTTTCGTGGCACAATTTGATCCTGGCAGCAAATCACATCCAGAGCATTGAACATTACTTTTCTATTACACCTATTATGAATATCGGTTTTTCGTGGTGCAAATGAGATTGTGGCCTTGAAAAGTACTAAGTTTCACGTGTTCTCATGGATTTGTTCTACCCACACACCACTGGCCTCAACTACAACGGTCTGGTTTTAGGAGGATTTCCGAAGGGGCTATTTCAAAATGGTCTTCACGGGTCGCTGCTTCTTCATCGGCAGTTGTAGTTTCGAATTCCATGACAAGCAGAGCAGATGTAGCGTTTGCCGTCCTAATTTGTAATAGCGACGCGATGTTACGCTCCGGGCTACAACAAAGTCGTACGAAACCTGAGCTATCTGAGCCGGTTCACGTCTTTGACACCCGTTATCTTCGACGGTTCACTCAAATTCAGTGTAAGCACCGTGTTGCTGCCAGAAGATGGTAGGACCAAAACGCCACTGGTTGAAAGCAATACTGTCATTTCATGTGCGATAGTTCGGCCGCTTTTTAAGAACGCCCTCTCACCATCTTCAATTCAATTGTGACTGGTCACTGTCCAAACGGAGATGTTCGTTTGCTCCTGAGATGGTCTAAAAGACGCGTTTAAAACTACGAAAAATGGTGCTATACGCATTTGCATATCTCGTTTGCCTGTTTTCTTTTTCGCGTTTGCTTATCTGTTTATACTGTTTCGTGTTGCTTGTCGCTTTGTCCGTCTCCAGACCTGATGATGATGATGATTACCATATTGAGTTAAACTGGATTTCGCTTTCTCTTCCTTTGTGTTGATAAACAACCCGAACCCCTTTTAGGTGATAATCACGCGTCCTTGTGCGCTTGTTTTTTGACCCCTTTATCTAGCGTCCTCGGTCTTGGACCGTACATACGGGAACTTTAACATGGCTTCGTAATATTCATTCCTGTACATTCATGCTTTAGTATCCTTATCTTCACGCAGCGACCCTTTATGAGAACACATCTCTTATTCCGAGATCTAGTTGAT